>JANVFT010000125.1:0-109382 GCA_028011325.1 Lentinula lateritia | reverse complement strand
TTTTGAGTCTCCAAAATGGAGCCCAGCTCGACAAAGTCAGGATTGATGGCAAGGAGGGGATTCTCGCGAGTCAAGGAAGCACTATTCTATTAAGTCAATAGAATTAGTATTAATTGATTTAAATTAAATCACTACGACTTACCCTAGCATGTGCAAACTTTGGGAAAGGTGTAAAAACACCAGTTGACTGCTCTGGAAGTCGTAGGCGTCCTTGAGCATCCGCCAATAGTACCGGTTGGAAGGTACTATCCGGGGAACGCGCAGGAGCGGACTTTACAGCAGCCGTTGTGACTCGTTTGGGGACGGACACCCGTTTAATCAAACGACGAGGCAACGAAGCTGCAATGAAATTGAATTAACAAAAATAAAAACAAAAAAATGATGAGGAGATCTTACGGGAAATGGAAGATGTCATTTTTAGACGTTTTGGAGGGGGCGCGGTGTCCTCCTCCTCATCCTCATCTTCAGATTCAACTTCGCTGGGAGTCGAATCTTCCTCAGTAACAATGATTTGCTGTGCTTTTCCTTTCGAAGTGGCCGGAGCGATTTTCCTTGCACGAGGGGGAAGTCGAACTCTCTTATAAACTAAGGAAGAAGTAGGAGGGTCGGAGGCTTTGGAACCTTCAACTACCTTGACAGTAGTTGAAGATTCAGGCTCCTTTCTGCCTACGGAAACTTTGGTAGACGAAGAGACTCGAGAAGCCATGTCCACAGAAGGAAATCCACTTAAGAGCTCATTATCCGAGTCTTTCGAACGAGTGGAACGAGGGGAAGAAACTACAACCGAATTAAATGAATAAAAATAATAAATCAATGATCTAAATTGATACTCACAGAACGTGGAAGCATCAGCCTTGAGACTCTCTAACTCCCGATTTCTTCTAATTAATCGAGGGGGAGCTACGAGCGCCTTGGAAACAGAGGTCGAAGGTTTGATCTCCAAAGGTGGTGAAGGAGTACTAATTTTCGATGCGACCGCCGGTGAACCCTTACCGCGTAACGAGGCAAAAACATCCAGATCCTTGGAGGGCACCAAACACATCATGGTGCTCCCCTCGCGAAAGCGTAAACAAAACGGAATGGGAATCGCTGGAAATTGTTCGAATTTCGAGGGATCCTGTAAAGATTGAGTTAAAAGAAAAGAATAATAAGGATGGAAGGGTACACGTACCAACACCTGAGATTGATGATCAGGGGGAATCCCCCATTGTTGTTCGAAATTATCGCGAAGAAATGCGGGAAGGCTTTGAGATAAAAATGTAGCAGTCAAAAGGACATGCTCTGCAAATAAAGGACAATTGGTCCGACCAATCCAGAAGTCATGGATATAAAGCTATTAAAATCCATTAGATATAAATGATATGGTGAGGTAAATCGTTTACGCACCAAAAACGGAGCAGCCTCCTCAAATACATCGTAAACTTCCGACGACTCTGTTGGAGGCGGATCGTCCGTTAAAACTTGCAACATCCGAACTGCCATTTGGGCAGAACAGAACAAGTCCAGGTCAGAGGCCATAGACAATGAAAGTGCACTCTCGGGAGGGAAACAAAAAGGGACCAAAGAACCAGGATAAGTAAAAGCAGGAAGGGAACCAGAACCATTGTAATCCGGAGAGTTTGTTGAATCAATAACGGGAGGAGAGTAATCACCCTGTTGAAGGCGATGAAAAACGGTGCTCTCAAAGAACAGAGGGAGTGTCGATTTAAATGAGAGGCCCGCAAGCATCACCTGGGCCTCCATTAGAGAGCATGGTAAACACGTGGAAGAGGCCGAAGATCGAGTTGGACTCGATGTCAGCGACTGGTTCTAGTAACGGATGTCACCAGGCGTCACACTCAAGAAAATCTCAGATGGCGGAGCGATAAGAGAGGTAAGCAAAGTTCTGGGCTAAACCAGGTAGAATAGACGAGATCAAAGCTAAGGAAATACAGCAAGTAACTACAGCTTATATACAAGTAAACAACCCTCCACCCTAATAATGCCCAACGCCCTGGGTTAGTGGTAAACATGAGTAGAACATAAGTAAAGCAATGTGTAAGTAATGAAAGCTCGATCGTCATGCTGTATATGTGTTGTGAGACTGCTGTGTTTAATATTAGTAAATGAAAAGCGCATGTTGTATCAGTAAGCATAAATAATAGGTCAGGTGACAAGATAAGACAAGATATAGGATAAGGGAGATAGAAGATAAGACAAAAGATAAAAGATAAGACAAGATAAGGAAAAGATAAGATGAAAAAGAAGTGATCGTAACATTACCCCCCTCTTAAGGCGCGAATTCCATGACGCGCAAGTCGGTTGACAAGTGCTTCAGATGGCATGTTACTTGGGATTGGTTCTATGTCGGATGTAGGGATTGGTCGGAACAATTCAGTGGGAAACTGAGCAATCGGAATCTCGATCTGTTTAAGGATTCGAGGCCTGGGCTTGTTAGGATACTTCTTGTGGAAGTCCTGAACAGCTTCTTTGGCATTCGTCATATTAGCTGCAGGTTCCCACGTCATTTCATGTGGTCCATAACCTTCCCATTTTACCTTGTACTGGATGCCATTCCGATACTTGCGTGAGTCGACTACCTCCTCTACCTCGTATTCTTCTTCTTCTCCTACTACTTCCGGCGGTGGTTCAGTATTTCGGGGTTGTGTTGGGAACTGGGGTTCATGGTACGGGGATAGGTGCATTTCGTTGAAGACGTTATGGATTCTTTTCCATGTACGAGGGATGTCGAGTTTGTATGAGCCGGGTCCGATCTTTTCAAGAACTTTAAACGGTCCAAATCGTTTGTCACCGAGTTTCTTCATTGGACGATCTGTCGTTATGTTCGTTCCTTCAAGCCAGACTTTATCACCAGCGTTATATTCTATCGCCTCGTTCCGGTGTTTATCATATTGGCGCTTCATATCCTCAGCGGCTTTCTTCAGTGCCGACCCTACTTCTTCCCTGATCTGTTTCATACTATCGGCAAACTCCTGGGCAGTTGGGTTTTGTGACATCATCTTCGGCGTGGTTCCTTTGTATGGGTGTCTGCCGTTGTCTGCGTAGAAGGGTGAAACTTTTGTAGCAGAATGTACTCGATCATTGTACGCAAACTCCATCATAGGAAGCCACTCGTGCCAATCGCTCTGATGATGATTCACAAAAAGGCGGATGTAATGTTCAATTTCTTGATTTATCCGTTCCGTCTGGCCATTAGTCTGAGGATGGTATGCAGTTGTATAGTTGCTTTCGATTCCCAGCAACTTGTACAGTTCCTTCATGAAGCGGGCATGGTACTGAGGACCACGGTCGTGGATGATCTTTCGGGGCATTCCATGGACTGGGAATACTTTGTCACGATAGACACGTGCCATTCCTTCAGATGTTATCGTAGTATGCGTGGCAAAGAGTCGCAACCTCTTTGTGAAATGATCGACAAACACGCTGATGGCATTATATCCTCCGGACTCTGGTAATTCACCAATCATATCTGTTCCGATGATTTCCCAGGGCTCAGATGGTACGTCATGTGGATGTAACGGTCCTACAGGCTTGGTACGATGTGTCTTTGTAGCCTGACATTTTTCGCAGCCTTCCACGTAGATCCTGACATCCCGACTAATTCCTGGCCACCAGTAGTTGCGTGTAATCAACTCAATAGTTTTATAGCGGCCGGGGTGTCCTGCTGTCTGGGCGTCATGATGTGCCTGTATGATCCGTCCTCTGAGTTCTTTGTCCTTAGGGACATAGATGCGTCCCTGCCAAACTGCTAGTCCGTCCTCAGTTTCAAGCCATTCCTTGTCTTTAGACTCGAGGGCAACCTGTACTAACTTGTCTCGCTGATTTTTCTTTCTTCGGATGAGATTAAGCAGATCGTCTTCGGGAGCAGATGTCTGATCCGTTATCTGAGAAATGAAAAATTCCGGTTTTAGTAGCGTGACGTTGGCATTGTCGTTCTCCCCTTTGTCAAGGCCTGACATCCGTGACAGGGCATCGGCTTTTCCCATTGATTTCCCAGGCTTATGGAAGAGTTCGATATGGTATTCAGCGATTTCAACTACCCATCTGGCTTGTCGTCGGTTCAACTTCTGAGGTTTCCGGAAATACTGGAGATTTTGGTGATCTGTGAAGACTTCAACAGGTTCTTTTGCACCTAACAAGTACTGTCTCCAGTCCGAGAGGGAGTCCATGATGGCCATCATCTCTTTGTCGTAAATTTCATAATTCCTTTCAACCTCATTGAGTGACCTGGACCTGAAAGCTACCGGTCTCCACTTTCCGTCGACGTTCTGTGACAGGACTGCACCATTAGCATAGTCAGAGGAATCGGCTTCAACTCGGAACTTTCCAGCTTCTCTTGGGATAATGAGAGTGACGTCTTCGATGATCTGGTCCTTCAACCGATCGAATGCATTTTGCTCGAGAGATGTCCATTCCCAAGTCGTATTCCCTGTGAGTCGTGTTAGGGGTTTGGCAATTTTACTGAAATCTCGGATGAACCGGCGGAAGAAGTTGCAAAACCCTAAAAACGATTGTAGTTCACGTTTTTTCTCTGGTGGCTGCCAGGTTCGAACTGCTTCAACCTTTTTTGGGTCCATCCGGATTTGTCCATTGCCTACGATGATTCCGAGATATTCAACTTCCTTAGCCTCAAAGGTACATTTTTCGGGTTTCAAGTACAGCTTATTGGCTTTTAGGATATCAAGAACCTTTCTGACGATGACTCGGTGTTCCTCAATGTTGTCCGTGAAGATAAGGATATCATCCATGTAGACAATGACATGTCCTTGATCGATTAACTCTCGAAGGATGTGATTCATGAACGCTTGGAACGTGGCGGGTGAGTTTGTAAGTCCGAAAAACATGACCGTAGGCTCAAACAAGCCTCTGTTTGTCCGGAACGCTGCCTTCCATTCGTCTCCTTCTTTGATCCGGATGTTATTGAATCCCCATCGGACGTCCATCTTGGTGAAGATTTTGGAATTCTTTAGCTTATCAATGAGTTCCTGGATCAATGGGAGTGGATATCGATTCTTGACAGTCATGTCATTTAGCTTTCGATAATCCTGTACAGGCCGTAGCGTTCCATCTTTCTTTTTGACAAAGAAGAAAGGTGAAGCCATGGGTGAACGTGATGGTCGTATTCGTCCCGATCTAAGGTTTTCTTCCAGGAATTCGTCTAAAGCCTTCTGTTCTGGTGGACTGAGGGGATAAACTTTGCAATCAACTGGCTTAGAGCCTGGCGTTAATTCTATAGCATGATCCCATGGACGTCTTTCCGGCATTTGGTCAAAATCCTTTTTACTAAATACATCAGCATACTCAGCAAGGTATGGAGTAGCGGCATCTGTAGTAGTGGTTTGTACTTTGATATGACCTTGGTCGGAGAGATACCCATTCCAATCAAACCAGAAGATCCTTTCACCATCGACAAGCTTTCCCTCTGTACCATCATCCTCAGGTGATTCATAGTGTGGCAAATATCCGCATTTGTCAGGACAACGTTCAAACGTCAACGTGGATTCCTTCCAATCAATGCTGGGATTGTGGTAACGTAGCCAATCTATGCCTAGGAAGATATCTGTCTTGCCTAAATTGGTAACTGCCAAATCTATTCGTTCGGCATGATCTCCTATCACCATTCGGACTTGTACATAGCCTTCTATGGAACCATTTTTGTTCAGAGTGCCATCGGCATTATAGACTGGCATTTTGACTGGTAACTCCTTAACAGTGAGCTGGTGCCGTTCTACAAAATCCTTATTGATACAGGACCCTGTGGCTCCGCTGTCTAGGAGGGCTTCCGTTTCAATCTGCACACCATTGTCGATATTCTCAATAGTGGTTCGCAACTTTAGCTCACGTCCTCGGGTACCTCGGACGAATCTTTTACGACTTTTGAGATTGGTAACTGCTTCAGTTGCGGTTGCATGATTTAGATTTCGTATAGCCAATACCGTTTCTTCCGATGCTTCTCTGACACGACTTTCAGGCATCCAGGCTCTAAGGATTCCTATAGCCATGGGGAGTTTGTCCATTTGTAACCGCTGCGCCACCCATTCAGGTGTGTTTGGTTCATATCTCACAGGTTTTTCCTCAGTTCGGTTCGTCATTGTAGATAAATTATTTTTATTGGGTGTACCAGTACTACCAAATTCAAAACTAAATTGGCTGTCTACATATGACGATGACGAAAATTCCGATACTGATTCTGAGATTGGCCCCGGCAGACCTGCGTCTACTGCTGGGGCAGGACAAAACCCAATTCTTTGGCCATAGCCTCCTGATCCTCCTGTGTCATCCGGCTCCACATGCCTCTGACAAATTGCGGCTTCGGCGCTTTCTCTGGACAGAACTTCGCAATGTGGCCTTGCTTGCCACAATGGAAGCATTCCCTGTTACGACGCGCAGCGTCAATGTCCATTGGTCTGCCTGCACCTTTGAAAGTAATTCCGGTCCCATCTTTCCTATCCTGGGTAGGTACCGCAGGGGTTGGAGTCTTGGGTACTGGAGCCTGTGTCTGTGGTTGCCATTTCTGGTTACTAGGTCCCTGCCCAGCATTCCGCTGGTATCTGTTTGACCAGTTGCGCCGCATTTCCTCACGACGCCACCACATGTCATCGATACTGATGATCTTCTGTTTGAGTTCATCGAACTTTTCGATTCGCTCATTGCTGGTGCCATATACTTGATCGATCAGCTTAGGCTTTACGTTCATTTCGATCAGTCTGATGACATAGGGTGCATCCTTGACGTATCCGGCATCTCGCATGATAACTTCAAATTCCTTGAAGAAATCCTCTGCCCTCTCATTGGGGCCCTGGCGGAGATGTTCTAGCCTCTCCTGTGCATTCTCTGTAAGTCCTTTGTCTAGGAAGGAGGCATTCAATGCATCCTTGAATCCTTTCCACGTGCTAGCCCATTCTTCCTCATCATCGTCGAAGTTATCATCCGTGTAATTCTGGACCCAGCTACTGACTTTGGGACCTCGCATATACGAGATTGCAATGTCAATTCTCTCATTGTCTGTAGTGACTCTGTTCCTTGGATCGCGAATGTAAGCAAAGAGGGTACGGCGCCACTCTTTGAACTGGGTTTTATCGCCATCAAAGATACTGGGTTCTCTGAGCAATGACTTGCCATGAACATGAGGAGTAGTGACAGGAGTAATGGGAATAGGATCGGGAGTAGGGTTAGACATGCTGTAGTGGGGTGATATGTAGGCAGGTATGAATGAGGTGATGTTTCGTTCGATTGAAGATGAAGTGGATGGAGCAGATGAGTTGGGGGAGCGGGGACGATCGGTTTGTACCGAAAGTCTAGGTCGTCCTAGTCTTGAGGTAGAATCCGTTGTAAGGAGGACGAGTTACTAATGCAACTCGGTGGTGATGATGGGAAAATGTATGATTGGATTTGTAGAAGTCGGGAGTAATGTGGGGAAGATTTCGAAAAAGGAGTACGATGATGTGGGAAGCAGCCTTCCACTCTCGATTGATGAACAGATGCACCCTCCCTGTCTAGGAATGGAGCTCGATGTGCACGCGAAGACCCCTCTCCGAAGATTAGTGATCAGTCGACGCTTTCGTCTGCCAGTACGGTGTCGGACTCAACGTTACACCTTTGTACTATAGGCGACACTGCTCGAAGAGAGAGTAGAAGTCTGTGAAGGTTTGGTAAAAATGTGAGCGGGGATAACTGTGATAGGGATATGATCGCGTAGCGTGTGACAGGTGGTAAGAGTAGCTTTGATCTTCTGTCAGCGACTGGTTCTAGTAACGGATGTCACCAGGCGTCACACTCAAGAAAATCTCAGATGGCGGAGCGATAAGAGAGGTAAGCAAAGTTCTGGGCTAAACCAGGTAGAATAGACGAGATCAAAGCTAAGGAAATACAGCAAGTAACTACAGCTTATATACAAGTAAACAACCCTCCACCCTAATAATGCCCAACGCCCTGGGTTAGTGGTAAACATGAGTAGAACATAAGTAAAGCAATGTGTAAGTAATGAAAGCTCGATCGTCATGCTGTATATGTGTTGTGAGACTGCTGTGTTTAATATTAGTAAATGAAAAGCGCATGTTGTATCAGTAAGCATAAATAATAGGTCAGGTGACAAGATAAGACAAGATATAGGATAAGGGAGATAGAAGATAAGACAAAAGATAAAAGATAAGACAAGATAAGGAAAAGATAAGATGAAAAAGAAGTGATCGTAACACTCGAGGTTGAAGCCATTTTGAAGAACAAGATGAAAGAAAGAAATAAAGGGAGAAAACGGACTTCAACGAGAAAAATTGTTGAACCCCGTGCCCCGAACCAAACAACCGTACACACTGAATCAGCGCGTATGTCAGAGCAGCTCTCCGTGAAATGGAAGCTCGTTCTGTGAATAGATGATTAAAAGATTGTGAATTAAATTTTCAAACATGATATGAATACCGAAAAAGTATTCAATTCAAATCGAGCGCTAAACTGTTACGATTGGTAGCAGGCGTGCGAATAAATTGATAGAATGAGCGCTAGAAACCCATTTGAGGGCATCCAAATTGATTGGAAAGCACAGAGAAGTAGAGATCCAAACCCAGTGATTTACATTAAAAGGAGATATAGTCTTGTCGAATCAATCTAATAACAGATTGGGTATCCTTTCCCTAGTACAAAACTACGAATGACCGAGGACGGTCAAATTCTTTAGTTTGGGGGGGATGACACGCCTAAATTTTGGCTAGACGTCTATGCTGTGAATTGTGACATTTTCACATATAGATTCGTATCAAGAGGACTGTAATTGAGACCCAGATTGACAGTCAAAGTCAATACTGAATCAGTCTAATAAGTTGAAGGGACCATATACCCATACTGCCACAAGTTGGTTAGTTTACTCATCCCCGATACTACCTTCGGATAGCAGTCTATCTGTTTGTCAAGCAGGATTATACCAGACTCGGACTACATCCGAAGGATGACCATTCACGTATGACATACCAAGGGTATTCTTATTGGACCTTACACTGGCAGGAGTTTGGAAGAACTTACTCAAGTGACCATGAACCGAGGATTGACTCGAAATGACTTTCTAGAACTCAGGAATTATCAAATACTCCTTCTAGAACGAGATCATGCATTAATCTAAAAGACTGCAATTTAGTCTAATAGACCAATACGGTTGCATGATTAAAGAAAATGACTAGAAGAACGATCAAAGTACTGCGAGGCTCCGAAGACATATCAAATGAATGTCAAAGAGTCCTGGCGTAGAAAATATTGAAGAATGCAATTAAATGAATACTATGCGTAACTCCCTTGATAGAGTATAGGCACAATGGGTGTCTATTGAAAGAGAGAAGCAATTAATTTAATCCAGATGAATCAGATTGATAGGATTAGAATTGAGGAGAGCTGATTTGCCTCCGGACGAGGTGACAAACGATCGAAGTAAGTGTTGAACAGCAATGACAGTTGAACACCATTCGAGTCATTCTCCAAAACAATTAAATTAAATGAATAACGAAGTACCTACCTATGTTTGGAGGTATACTTGAATCTTGGGACCATTATGGACTAAATAAGGACATGTAGATTCAAATTAAATGATATCTGACCGAGTGTAGAAGTTTTCTTGCGGTTCCGAACGTTTATTGTATTAAATTAATTGTACTGTGCGACTCTATATTCTGTATGTATAAATAGCGATCCGATGTATCTGGAATACAAGTGATTTTGGGACAATGTTGCAGTGCTAATCCGTAAAAAGGAAAGACACACTCCCGCCAGACTGAAACCTCTTCGCTAGCAGCCATTCAGGCCCGGCACTTGTGAGTATAGGAACATCGTGTTCTGCTCCTTGTGACTGCGAGAAGTATATCCAGTCGTTGGGTATTCTTCGAACTTAAGATCAGTTGTTGGTCTTAAGGGCAAATCACGCTGTGTGGTTGTGCCAGCACATAGTTCTAGCCCTCCGTAGGGGTCTGTGTGTTTCGGTTTAATTTACTTTGATTCAAACCCCCAATTCTTGATATACCCAAATCAATACAACCCAAGCATGAATCGTGCTGGATCTACCTTGATCAAAGGAATATATCGAATCCTTAGAACGATTCAAATTGATTGATTAAAGCTTCTTACTTAGCTCTCAAAGCTTTGCGGAACCTTTGCCAACGCTACCCCTTGCTATTAAATAAATTTGATAGCAGTGAACTCGCATATTGTGTATTAGATTGGTTGGTTGGAGTGCCCATTAGATTCCTTCCTTTCTCTTTCACACAAAAACAAGGCAAGCTCGTTACCAAAGATCCACTGTTTATTGTAATCTCTCCTTATTGTTCTTTCTCACTACACATACCCTTACGTTCTAGTCTCTCCTTATTGTCTTTTACTTTACCCTGCAGGACTACACGTATAACTCCTAGTAGTTAGTCTGGCGCTCCGCACCGTTGCGCCGCTCCGTAGATATAAATACTGCTTGTACGCTACTGTAGTTCCTCAGTTTAATTATCGACTTAGACTCCCTCCTTCACTCTGTGCTCCTCTAAGTTTTCAGGCTCACTGCCTTGAAGTACATTCTACTCTACCTTAGGACTTAGATGTTCTTTGGTTCGCTCCTCGTCACCGGCGTTACCGCCGCTCCGACTTGGCTGCTACTCAGCTCCTCCCTTCTATACTCCTGATCTCCGGGGTGTCGCGACGAGGCAGGAAGCGGGAGGCGGGAAGTCCGAGTACGCTGAGAAGCGACAGTAAAGAGGCACGGAGACAAGCACAAAGCACAGATAAAGGAAATAGTGATCTCGAACAACAGTGGGATAGCGTCAGAGGCCAATCACACCAATAATCAAAAGGGAATCTAGTTGCCCAATGACCAAGTTAGATAAGTAGTATCTAAGGGGATACAAGTACTTGCCTAGTTGCCCAATGACCAAGAGGTCGAGATGGGGAACTAGGATCTACCTACTGCTCTTTATATACTACTTCTGTCTAATGAGTAAGCAATTGTAAATAACAATGCGATATGGAACAAGAGTGAGGAATCAATATATACGAGTAATAATGAGTCGATAATGAATCATAACGAGCTAATCGATGAATAAGGACGAGTTGTATAGAAGCGTATGGAAACAAATAGAAGTATTGGGATGGTCATGTTAACAAGTACAATAAACATGTGAAAAGAGATTGATGGGAACACACCGCTGATGGCGCATCAAAGGGCGCATCATGAGACTTCATGACATTACCCCCTTCCTTAGAGTCGATGTCCCAGCGACTGATTTACTTCGGTGAAGTTGACCACTGGCTGCCATGGTAGTGAATAAAAGATTGTTGCTGAAATTTTCCTTGGTGCATTTGGATGTGCGGCGTAGAATTCATTAATGGCTTTGTTACTGGACCCCACCACATTCTCCTCATTTTCCCAGGTATCATGGCCTTCATCGTAGCCTTTCCACCGAACCAGGTACTGTAGCTTTTTCCACTGACCATAGATTCTGCTGTTCAAGATTTTGTCTACGTCGTAGAATTCTTCACCATCGATAACCTCCGGCTCTGGTGGAGCTGGTAGTATTCCATTTACTTCGTTGCCTTTCCAGGGTGCCAAGCGCCTGACATTGACGTTGTCATGGATCTTCATCCAGGTAGGTAACGCCAGTCGGTAAGTATGTTCCCCCGTCTTTTCAACAACCTCGAAGGGACCTAGTCGTCGACTTCCTAGTTTTTTGCTTTTCCGACGAATCTTTAAGTTGTTGACTGAAAGCCATACTGGCTGACTGACTGTGAAGCTGGGCTGATTAGGATGCTCTGCAATTGTATCTGCAATACGTTGTTTGCTCATGCGCAATGCTGCTTCTGCATCCTCTCGGGCGTAGCGGAGAGTCTCTAGTCGTTTTGTAATGGAGGGGTACTCTTTCCAGGACCCAATGGGAATGGAGAATTCTGGAGTGTAGCCATAGAGTACCTCAAAGGGTGATTTGTCGTGAGCAAAATGTACCCGGGAGTTGATGACGAATTCGGCAGTTGGGAGAAGGTGATCCCAGTTATCCTGGCGGCGACTGATATACATTCGGATGTAGTGTTCGATTTCCTGGTTGGCGCGTTCCGTTTGACCATTAGTTTCCGGATGGTACGATGTGGTTAGGGCAGATTCTATACCCAAACGCTTCAACAGAGCCCTCATGATGTCCGCAGCAAACTGTGGCCCTCGATCAGATATAAATCGTCTGGGGAGTCCATGTAACCGGAAGATCTCTTTGTAATAGAAATCGGCTACCCCTTCAGCGGTAAGTTCAGTCGTAGTAGGGAAGCAGTGGATCATTTTAGAGTAATGGTCTGAGAAGTTGATTACCGCATTGTGTCCATCCTGCGTCATTGGTAATTCACCGATGAGGTCTACACCAATGTCTTGCCATGGCCCTCCTGGTACTGGTAATGGTTCTAGGGTTGACGGTGGTTGTGGCTGTACACGCCTTCGCTGGCAGTTGTCACATCCTTCCACGTACTTATCAACAAAGGATCGAATGGTGGGCCACCAGAACTGTCGGCTAACCAGCTCCAGAGTGCGGTGTTTCCCAGGGTGTCCAGCCGTAGGAGCATCATGACATTGTGCTACCACATCTTTGCGTAGTTGAGGATCAGGTGGGACGTACACTCTGCCTTTGTAGTAGACGATTCCTTCCTTTTCTTCCCATTCAGCTAGTCCATTCACGAGTTTGTGGGGTCCATGTGTTTTCAACTTGCGCAGCCCTTCGAGCACCTCAGACTCTCGTTCACTTGCCTTGCGAATGCATTCTTCGAGACGGTTATGGAATAAAACCATAGTAGCCGCTCGAAGGAAGTGTTCTGGTCGTAGCACTGTTTGCTGTTGGTTGTCATCAGCATCTGTTACTTCAAGCTGGGAGATTCGGGAGAGAGCATCTGCTTGCGCATTTGCTTTACCAGCTCGGTGTGTGAGACCAAAGTCAAATTGTGAAAGCCATAGAGCCCATTGTGCTTGTCGTTGGCTAAGGTCCTGGGCAGTTCGCCAATACTCGAGGTTCCGGTGATCTGTAATAATCTCGAAGGGGCTTGGAAGTCCTTCCAGAAAGTGTCGCCAGTCCTTTAGGGCTTCAATAATAGCTAACATCTCCCGGTCGTATATTTCATAGTTCCTCTCAGCGGGGTCCATGGAGGCGGACCGGAACGCCACTGGATGCCAGAGTCCGTCTCCCTGTTGCTGTAATAAGGCCCCTCCGGTGGCAAATCCTGAAGCATCTACTTCAATGCATGTCGGTTTGTGAGGGTCCCAGAGTGCCAGGATTGGTGCGGTGACAAAGGCTTCTTTCAATGCGTCAAACGCTCCCTGTTCATTAGCTTGCCAAGACCATGCTATTCCCTTTTTGGTGAGGTCATTTAGTGGCCTAGCTTTCCTAGCAAACCCGTCAATGAAGCATCTGTAGAAGTTGGCAAATCCCAGGAATCCCCGGACATTGCGAAGGCAGGTTGGGGTTGGCCAATCCTTTACTGCAGCAACTTTGACAGGGTCCATACGAACTTCTCCTTCACTGATAATCAGGCCCAAGTACTCGATAGAGGTTTGTTCAAATTCGCATTTCTCGGGACAGAGATAGAGGTCATTCTTGGCTAGTCAACCTAGGACTTGATGAACTACTTCCCAATGTTCGGTTAGGGACGAGGAGAAAATGAGGATATCATCCAGATATACAGCTACTTTCCCAGCTGCAATTAGATCAGTGAACATGGAGTTCATAAGAGCCTGGAACGTAGCTGGAGAATTGGTGAGACCAAAATACATGACCAGCGGTTCAAAGAGTCCTCGATTGGTGGAGAAGGCTGCTTTCCATTCATGACCGTCTTTGATTCGTATGTTATTGTAACCCCAACGCACGTCGAACTTGGTGAAATACTTAGCTTGTCTCAGGCAAGTTGATGATGTCAGCAACCAGGGGGAGAGAGTAACGGTTCTTGATGGTGTATTCATTTAAGCGTCGGTAGTCCTGTATGAATCATAGTTTGCCATCCTTCTTTTTAATGAAGAACACAGGTGAGGAAAGGGGTGATTTGGATGGTCGAATGTACCCTTTTCGGAGATTGTCTTCCAAGAATCGGTCCAACTCTTCCTGCTCATTAACTGACATCGGGTAGATTTTGGTACGCATAGTTTCCGGAGCATCGGGTTTAAGATCGATCGCATGGTCCCAGGGCTTATGTTTGGGTAATTGTTCCGATTCCTTTTCGGAAAATACCTTGGCATGACGTCGATATGGTTCGGGTATCATTTCTTCAAAGGTTTCCCGAGGCTTATCCTTGTTCGCTGCTTCTGCCAGTTGTTGGGAATAGGTGTATCCAGCAGCGCACCACAGCTCCTCTGTTACTTCCTGGATAACCCCTGCGCGGAGCCAGGCACAACGTCGTTTGCGATTTCCAGTCAGCCGGTATAGCGGACTTTCAGGTTCCTCGAAGGCTTTGCCCTCCTCTTCAATGGTTTCTAAGTGAGTTTTACCTTCTGAAGTGGGGTTGGAAGGACTGCTGGACTCCTGGACCTGTTCTTCTTTGCTAGGTTCTGCAGGTTCTGTAGTAGCTCCTTGACAACGGATCATAGATGTCGTCGGGGTCTGGATTTGTCCCTTCTGCCAGTTGATATCGGGGTTTACCTTGCGCAACCAGGGCAATCCTAAGATCACATCTTCTGATCCGATGTTGGTGACAAGGAATTCCAGGATCTGGGGTTTGTTTTGGTCTACCTTGGTTAAGAGTCGTGCAAAGTGGGTAATACGGCCGGCTAAATTGGCAGTACCATCAATGTTATAGAGTTCGATGGGATGGGGTAATGGCCTGATATAGACATGATGTCTGTTCACGAATTTCTGATGCAGAAAGAAACCAGTGGCCCCGGAATCAATCATAACTGCACTTGTTGTACTCCGGAATCGTCCTTTAAGTTCTATTGGCACGCGAAAGTGAGAAGCGTTATTGAATTCTAGTGTGCTAATAGTACAGGAGGTGATAGAAGCATATATGGACGATTGAGATTCTGAGTACAATTTAGGGAACGACGCTGCAGCAGTGGCGGGTTCCCATCTTAAAAATTCTTGTGCAGTTCAGCGATCTGTCCTGCAAGGACCTGTTGGTTGGCAGCAAGCTCCTTTAACAGTTGGGCAAGATCAGGTGTCGCAGCGATGGTGGTACTTGGAGTGGCTGATTGAGGGGTGTCAGGGATACTGGTAGCGCTAATGGTAGTGGTCCTCCTTCCCGGGAGTCCCAAGAACTTACGACGGCAAATGTCACGCTCATGATGGCCATCAGCCTTGCGATGTTCCTTAGATCCACATCCATAGCATCGCCCTATCATGAAACGACGAAAGGCATCAGGAGATCGGGTGGTAGTAGCATCAATGTCCATTGCGTTTGGGTCTCGGGTAGGCGTAGTGAATGGGGCAGTGACAGTAGAGGATCTGACATTGTTCAGGATTCCATCGTCAACTAGTTTCTTTCCTTGTTCCCATGCTCGGGTAATTTGTCGGTTGTCTACATCAATGGCTGCGTCAATTAATTCCTGAAGGGAACCAGTGGGACGGGTTGTGAACACAAGACCGTCTTTGACATGATCTGCAAGGTGATCATAGAACCGGTCTCTCAAGTCTTTGTCTGAGTAGCCAGTGCGGTCCGCATACTGTTGGAAGGTGGAGGCATAGGTTCCCACTGTGGTCCTATTCTGGTAGAGCCGTTTAAGGAGCTGTTTGGCATCTGCCGAGGCATCTGTGGTCTCAAAACGCGTTTTGAACACTGTGACAAATTCTTTCCATGTATTGTATGGGAAGGCTACTCCTGAGCCAGTTATGTTTGATTGGTTGATAGTTTCGGAGATAGGAGTGGCCCAGATAGCTGCATCTCCTTCAAGGTATGTAATGGCAGATGTGATTTTCTTTTTACGATCCGAGGAAAGAGCGGGGACAGAGTTAGCCCACAGCTCGAAGGCCGCTAGGAAGCATCGAGCATCTTCTCCTCGCTTTCCATTGTAGTTCTGTGGCTTACCAACACTTTTGGTAGTGCTGAGGCCGCTTACTAGGTCAGAGACCACGTCTTGGAGCTTAGCCTGGTTCTTTGTAAGCTCCATAATAGCATCTTGAATGTCTTGTGATGAGGACATGTCTTCTTCAGGGACTGATTGTATTTCAATATCGGGGTCGGCTGTAGTTTCAGTGACAGCGGGAGCTGATGGTTCCGTGGATATTAATGGAAGCGCAGAAGTGGAAGTACTGGGAGTACTGATTCGTCCTACCCTGGCAGGTGGCGCTGGTCTGTGGATGGGTTGGTAACGGTCATTTGGTTTTGCGTTGAATGTGTTTTCGTATCGATTAGGGCACGGTTGTCTGGAGCAAGGTTCCCACTCTTCTTCTTCAGTGTCCCAGTAACAGGTGGTGTTGGTTTCAGTATCAAGTGCGTGGAAGTGGTTGGAGCAATCAATGTTGACTCCGAAGGTAGACGTGGTGAATACCTTGTAGGATCAGCTCACCAGGCTGATGGTACAAGTAGAAGATCTCGACCTAATGTCGCGACGAGGCAGGAAGCGGGAGGCGGGAAGTCCGAGTACGCTGAGAAGCGACAGTAAAGAGGCACGGAGACAAGCACAAAGCACAGATAAAGGAAATAGTGATCTCGAACAACAGTGGGATAGCGTCAGAGGCCAATCACACCAATAATCAAAAGGGAATCTAGTTGCCCAATGACCAAGTTAGATAAGTAGTATCTAAGGGGATACAAGTACTTGCCTAGTGGCCCAATGACCAAGAGGTCGAGATGGGGAACTAGGATCTACCTACTGCTCTTTATATACTACTTCTGTCTAATGAGTAAGCGATTGTAAATAACGATGCGATATGGAACAAGAGTGAGGAATCAATATATACGAGTAATAATGAGTCGATAATGAATCATAACGAGCTAATCGATGAATAAGGACGAGTTGTATAGAAGCGTATGGAAACAAATAGAAGTATTGGGATGGTCATGTGAACAAGTACAGCAGATCTTCGGAATACCGAGCGGCGAAATGGAGGCCCGAGGCATGGGCTTGACAGTTTCTCTATATATGGTACTCAGTCACATTCTGTTGGAATACATTCATTTAATGTGACCGGCACGCAATAATCACGGGATGCCGTGACTTGTCTTGCTTTCAAAGTCCATCTGCAGACGTGTCTGCTTTGTTGCTCATCATTTTTCTGCACCTGTTATTGAATGGTATATGCTAGACTCTAGTGTGTATATTGAGGATTTTTGTGCTCAGAAAATCATATTCAATGTGCAGAGTATATATGAATATTTCCAACATTTTACTGGATATCTGCTAACCACAGTAAATATGGGGAAAAGAAACAAAGATAGATAAAGTATTTTCCATCAAAGAGGACTGAATTCTAGATGTTATCATTAGCCCATATTTATCAATAGATCTATTTCCAACACTTACCAAGGTCTATCATATACATGTCTATGTTGTGTTTGCTGTAGTAGACAAGAGGATTGAGGCATGCCAGGGCAAGCCACTGAACTAAATTTACAGTGGTGGCAAAAGCGGAATTATGTACGAGAAATTGCCGGACCGAGATTTCAAATGATCAAAAACAAAATTGAAGCTTGACCCTCCCGCCTACAAGAAAACAAGGGCTCTTGCATTGCTAAGGTGGTTATTGGCGTCAATCCTGGCCAGTGGCGGAATTCAGATGGTCCAAGGCAGAATCTATCCAACCAGTTTTGAGCTCGGTACTTATCCTTGAGTCTGGTCTCACATGTGATGGACCAACTTTTCCCGGCCGAGAAATATAACGGGAAATTTCAGGACCAATAGCCGGATTCCCCTCAGTAATTGATTATCTTTCCCCGGCACAATTGATTAAATTTCATGCCTGGTATTTTGTATGATTCCCATATATCTTAAGATAAAGGATGTCTTTCCCTTAAGATATAAAGATTATCTTTCCCTTTAAATAAAGGTTATATTTCCCCTAAGATAACTTTCACACTGCCCGCCTGCAAATTTTTCTATTTCCCGTCTTGCAAAACCAATTAACTTTAAATTGACCAGCTATAATGTTTGCACTATGTTACGATCACTTCTTTTTCATCTTATCTTTTCCTTATCTTGTCTTATCTTTTATCTTTTGTCTTATCTTCTATCTCCCTTATCCTATATCTTGTCTTATCTTGTCACCTGACCTATTATTTATGCTTACTGATACAACATGCGCTTTTCATTTACTTATATTAAACACAGCAGTCTCACAACACATATACAGCATGACGATCGAGCTTTCATTACTACACATTGCTTTACTTATGTTCTACTCATGTTTACCACTAACCCAGGGCGTTGGGCATTAATAGGGCGGAGGGTTGTTTACTTGTATATAAGCTGTAGTTACTTGCTGTATTTCCTTAGCTTTGATCTCGTCTATTCTACCTAACTTTGCTCTTCTCCTTCATCGTTTCGCCAACTGAGGTTTTCTTGAGTGTGACGCCTGGTAGCACCCGTTACTAGAACCAGTCGCTGACACACTACACGTTTGTTCATAAGGGAAGGCTAGTCCAGGGGGCTCCTGACCGAGAAATCTGAAATATCAACTATGCCAATGTCCGATCAGACCCAACATTACCCGAAATCAAAGTTCACCCCCTTAGTAATCACTGCTGAGTGGCCGATTGTTCTCCGTAGTACCAGAGGTAGTCAACAGATTTGAACAAGTTGTAGACTCGTTATCTCTCTTCTTGCTTGATTAACTATCTTTACATACACTCCAGAACCTTGCTTCACAATAACCAGTACCATAACTTTGCAATGAGGTTCAGAAACATAATATACTTATTTGGTACAGGTATTTGAAGTCAATGATAAATAATTTCAAGATAACAATGGCCTTTTATATGGCCAATGAGGGTTCCGAGCTCCACTAGCTCCAGTCAAAGCCCTCTTCCTTCCACTCAAAGCTTCTTGGTTCTGCTGCAGCTCTTGCACCACCTCCTCAATCATATATATCATTTCCTGGAATGCAAAGATCTGCTTGTATTGCATTCACATCTGTCCGTGAAATCCCCTCCTTTGCAGTCCTTATAGTCTTGAAAAGTAGAAATCTGACCATTCTCAATGATATTCAAACGTGCAGATTGAGCATAATTAGCCATTGAAACAGTACACAAAAGGCAGAGGAAAGCCAAGCCCAGGTACATGAGAAGTATGCAATGGCTATCCAGTAGTCTCGAGCAGAGAATTTGAGATAATTTCAAGAGAAAAGCACGGTATGAGTAAGCAAACTGAAATTTACGAGGAATCGATAAGAAATCAACAATAAAGACAGGATAAAGACAATTATTTTACTTTGATGCCGCTGGACGGCATCTTCACCGGTCCGCGTTCCAAGAAAACACATTATAGTTGCAATTGATATTTTTCGCTTACGCACTGTGACCTAGTCTGAGCGCTAATTTGCATTTATTTACTACAGGGGTTTGCATAATTTCGTGAACAAGTCGAGTTTTTTTTTTTGCGGTCCGAATATATCCTATCTTATCAGCTGCATGATGTGACGGGGTTCCAACTATGCAATTCCTTCCTCTATACCTATGCCTCAGGCTTGTAACAGTTCTGCCCTACAAGTGCCTATACATCACCTTGATATCTTTAAATTCTGTACCCAGAAGGTCCTTCATGCAGACCTTGAGTACGTTGGAACAGTGTTGATCCATATAAGGTAATGTACTATCAAGAATTTTATGTGTTTGGAGTGCCAATTTTCCTTGTTCTTTTTGTATTCAAAGCCTCATTGTGATACTTTCTCAGTCACACTCTTACTATGTCCTGTTATTTCAGTAGTGTCTTCAGTATAACATCGATGGATGCATTTTTTGAGGAGGCATGGGGTCTCATGGGGTCGAGAAACAGTCACATCACGTTTAGATATTCCGAGTTAGGAACGGATATATTCGGACCGTAAACAGAAAAAAACTCGGTTGTTCACGAAATTATGCAAACCCCTGTAATATATCCTTGATCCCACACCTCCACCGTTGATTTCGAGATACCCAGTCTCCGTAGGTTTCTTCTCTCTCTCAATCGACTCTTCGCGTGGCCTACTGTTTCGGCGTTTCAACTACTAGTTAGCATCTCATTTACATCAGTTATGACCACCAAGCACACTAAAGCATGTCCACAATGTGGATACTCATCTGATAACGCTCCTCTACGTGTTCCTCTACCTAAGGCCCGCATCGATAACTTCCTACATACCAACGATTTCTTCACCGAAGACGAAGGGAATATCTTCCGATCGTTCATAGGCAACGGCCAATCGAAACTCAATCACCTTGAGGCTCGCATTATCTCAGTGAAGGCCCTCCTTGCTGAGCTTGAAGGTGCCAAAGCTGAGCTTGTCAAGGCACTTTCAGAGCAGAAAACGATACTCAATCCTATGCGACGTATGCCTGAGGATCTGCTGGTGGAGATATTCTTACATGGTGCTGGGATCTATACGGATCCTGGAGAATATTTCCCTTCTGCAGGTCATTCTCTTGATCTTGGCTCTCCTCCATGGACGTATAGTCGGGTGTGTCGTCGCTGGAAAGAGATAGCCATGCGCACACCTAGAGTTTGGACACGAGTCAAAATCGACGCGAAGCGCCGTGAATTTTCATTGGCCAAAAGTATGCGCGGTGACGATCGGCTTCCGTTGGGTCTTTCCCTTCTATCTGGGTATCTGGGTCGTTCGGCCGCACTTCCTCTGACAGTCTACCTCGATATGCCCGTATTCAGTATATTCTCGAGTTCGAATTTGGATGATCATGCTTTATATGCCATTTCTGTCCTGATGTCTTCTCATTCTCGACGATGGGAATCGTTGTTTCTAGGCAGAGGGCAAGTATTCGATCAAATCAACACGGTTTTCTCAGACTCCTTTCCATTGTTAAAAATGTTGCAAATTCGAGAGGACTCAGGCATGTCCACTGCGCCAGCAGTTGATATACCTGCCCCAAACCTAAAATCGTGGGTGACCATCGGCAAAGCGGGTTTGACCCAAGTTAATACTACGCTCTCGGTCAAGCTCTATAACCAAATTACAGATTATTCGATTTCAAACTTTTCATGCGAGGCTGTTTCGAGGATGTCTCCTCTACTTCCTCGCCTGCGAAGACTAGTAGTGCGAGAATTAAAACTAAGGTCTAGTTGGAGTTTTTTCTTGATTTCCAGTGGGTGTTTTCCAGGTCTCCAAGATCTTGTGGTGGAACAGTCAGATCCAGGCGCATTGAATGTCCTTCAACCATTTTTCAACTCAATAACTTGCCCCGCTCTCACATCTTTATCTATCATTGCTCATGATTCACTGAAGTCCGTCATCCAAGATTTTGAAAAGCGATCCGCTTTCAATCTTGGTTATTTGGATATCACAGGACATACGCGGATCCTAGAAGGAAGCCTTCAGAACACTGCAGCCCTCAAAACACTTGTGCTTAGAGATATTGGGAAGACATCTGAACTTTCTGTTGCAAGTGTCTTTTCGTATTTAGGTTCAACCACAGTGTCTTTGGGTCCGGGATCGTCATTGGGCAGTCCCTTCCCCGCCCTACATCGTTTGGAGCTTCATTTATGCTCAACACCTGTCTTGATGGAATATGATACGATGGAAGCACTGTTTCTATGTGTTTCTTCTCGTCTCAATTCTTCCTCCCATAGTAATAGTGTGTCACCTCTTGAAGTATTCATCACTGCGCCGGATGGGCAAGCTAGGAAGATGCTTAACCATCCTCGATTAGGGGAACTTCGTTCGTTGGGAATAAAAGTGGATATAGTAGCGTTTTGATCATGCTGGTTGTTACATATGCGCCCTACTAGTATTTTGCTATACGATACTAGAGTCAAATACTTCAACTGCTATTGCGGAGCCCTTTCTTACATTGCCGACATTGTTTGATGCACAGTTCTCTTGTTTTTGTTTTTGGTGGCGGATATACATATCGAGTCTGGTCAACTTGACATCAATGGGCATACGTATGAAGTTATATCAAGAGATGGGGAATTTCAGCTTGGCTTGAGTATTAGCTGCAGATTCACTAGGAGCACGGTGTACAAGCATTCCCGATAAGATAAGATAGGATATGTGATGTGCAGTCACGTCATGATTCCCGACTCCTTCCACAACCTCACTAAGACCTTCTCATTGATCGTCCTCTTCTCTTCCTGAGTTTTCAAGTGAGATCCTTCCCCTTCTATCCCAGGCGCGGAAGGAAAACCTTCCTGTTGGTCCTCGCGTAACACCGGAGCCTTTTCTGCTTCCCGTCCTGTATATGCGGCGTGCTCACTGAATTGATTGGCTGGAATATATGTAAGTTAGTCAATTTCCGTAGTTTCAAAATTGAACACACCACCAGTACAATATTTTCTCTTGCGCTCCCTTGTGCTCGACTGCATGCCACCGCAACGCAAATAACATTTGAATTTGCCTAATCGATATTTGTACTTAGGGTGTTCTGCCTCAAATCGGGTCCGAATGCAGCTGCTTCTTGGTCTCATCCGATTTAATATCCACCATTCACCCGCCGGATAGAAGTTTAATTGAAGCACTCGGATTTCTTTGAACGATTCAACGGATGAATTTACATTTCTTATCCTTATCCTTATTGAGTATAAATCTCATTCTTGCTGCATTCGCGAGCAATTTCGCGGTAGGATAGACAATAAATAGCGCGGCCCTTGGTTTCTTTCTACATAACGCCCCCATTGGACCTTTGTCTCCTATCGTCCGCACTACATTCTTTCACCCACATTCTTTCACCCACTCTCGTTCGTTCGTTGCTCAACGATGATAATCGTTAAACCACTCTTGCTGGCACTCGCGGTGTCAACCCTTGCTGCCAATGTTTACCGCCGTCCTCCGAGAGCGGAGCACGCCATTCGTCAGGAGAACAACCCTGATCCTGCTGTTGGCGGCAGCCCGGATGGAGGCTGGCAGTCAATGCCCCAAGTCACAGATGCGACGGCATATCCAAATTGGACGTTGAATGATTCTGGGGCCATGCTGGTGGGTCCTTTGCCCTTACCTCGGATTGTTTATTTTCTAACGTATCGCAGCCTGTCTATCAAACAACTGGGCTAATCCCGAACGAGGTGACCAGAGCAGTTATCGTTCTACCCGGGAAAGTACGCGCTACTGGTCTTTCTCCTTCTATTTGATTTTAAATTCGCAAATCAATAGCCTCGTGATTGCTGGTACTATTGGAACGCTATGAATAACGCCCTTTATCTGGCTAATTATCAGAATTCCTCTATCTCCCGTTCCCAAATATCTATCATGGCACCATGCTTCTGGACTCAAGCCGATGTGGAAGCTGGAGCAGCTCAGGCCGACGTTTTGATTTGGGGCATGACGACGTAGATCAGTGGGCACGAAAACGTCGGTCCTACCGGCGTCTCTGATTATAGTAGCTTCAAGGCCCTCGATGCGTTGATTGAGCATTATATGAACAAGAGCGTGTATCCAAAATTAAAAGTGAGCGTTTCTGCTATTGAGAATACCCCCTGCTGACTTTCTGTCCAGACTGTTGTTCTGGCAGGACATTCTGCGGGAGGTCAGACTGTCCAGCGTTACGCTGGCTTACGCCAGACAACCAAGAACGACGACCGTCTTCATTTCTGGGTTGGTAAGCCTATATCTTTGAACTATTCAGCAACTTCCTCGTACTAAATACAAACTGCGGGTACATAGCTAATCCCGGCTCACTCATGTGGCTTTCCGCCGACCGACCATACCCTAACGCGTCATGTTCCGGCGTAGATGACTACAAATACGGCTTGGCGGGCGATTTCCCTGCGTACGGGGGTCAACTCGATCGGGATTCGATTCTATCTTTGTATAATTCACGGATTGTGAATTACGCCTGGGGAACGGTGATTCTATTCACGATCAGGCTGGGGAATATCTTCGCTGACCAAAATGCTTCTATTCAACAGGCTGACAATGGAAATGGAGACACTAGATGTGAGGCTGAGGTGAACAAACTTCTTGTTTCAGCCCATTATCCTTGTAAACGTTCAAATATCTTTTGCAGACACAAGGCTCTACGCACTATACCCGAGGCCAGAATTTTGTCAGTATGGTTAATGCGACTTTCGGATGGCCAGCGAATGCCACTGTAGACTGGGTAGAGGGCGTGTCACACGATAATGTGCGCATGATGGAAAGTGCTGAGGGAATCGATAAAGTAAGCTGTGTTCTTCGGATAATGAGACGACAGAGTTGGGAGCTAACCATATCCATTGCGCTTTAGTTATTTGTCTACTGATCTGGGTATTGTAAGTTTCCTTCTACTTAGAATCTAGATAATTCCTTCATTCTTGAACCAAATTGAGTTTTCGTGCGGTATACTTTACATAGACCCAACACCGCGTTGAGGATTGTTTCATCTTCGATGTGGGCAGGGTAGTGTGCATGTCAGAATTTTGAGATTTTTGGCCTACGAATCACTTGGTGTTATGTGGCCTGATGGTCTAGGAGTATGATTCGTTGTTAGGGTGTGATAATATCCGTTCGACGAGGTCCCGGGTTCAATTCCCGGTTAGGCCCTGCTTTTTGTTTTTGCATGCATACCAGTGAAAACGAAGCGTGACTACCCCTACCATCATCCGGGAATTTTTGCTCTTCTTTTTGTTCTCTTCTGATTCTTCATCGTCCCGAAAGAACAAAAGCTTTGCAATTTCTACACCTCTCGCAATGTCAAAGCGTCCCGTTTCCCCGCCAGGAGGAGGAGCCCTAATAAAACGCGCCAAAAGTTCTGCTGACGGTTCTGGAGCATCGACAACGAGGGAAATAGCTATTTCCTCGAATAATGATCCACGAAACAAAAGTCTTATACGAAGTGTACAACGAACAAGTGGATTAGATGCTCCAATTGTCAGTCTTGCGGGCGCACATTCGGTTAGCAATATATCTATATCTCATTATCCTTTTGAATGTACTGACAGACTTTGTCGTAGGGTGAAATCCTTTCTTGTCGCTTCTCTCCATCAGGTCTACACCTCGCAGCCTGCTCCTCAGACCGCTCCCTATCTCTTTGGAACACTTACTCACCAAACACCAACTTTGGCTTAATATCCAGCCTTGCAAAAGCGCCCTTGCTAGACTTCCAATGGTCATTGTTCCAGCCCTGGATATATACTGTATCTGCAGATCATCTTCTCTCTGTGGTCGATACGACAACTGGAGAGAGGGTGCGAAAAGGTCGCGCTCATTCAGGAATCATCAATTCTCTTGACCGGACAATGGCTAGCGGCAGTGGGACAGAGCTGATTGTCACAGGCAGTGACGATGGAACGGTCAAAGTTTGGGAAAGCAGTACTGATGATGGAGGGGTAGGAAAACATCCAGTGACGACAATAGATATTGGGTGTCCCGTAACGGGAGTGTGTTGGTCGAAAGACGGACAGAATGTGTACGTGGCGGCTTTGGATAATGAAATCCATGTAAGATTGCTCCCTCCTGATATTCTCTCCTTCCATTTGGAAAGGGGATTTCCATTATATTTCATCAGCTAATCGACATTTTCTTTCAGGTATACGACCTCCGAAACACTCCTACTGCCACCACCAACGGCTCCTATCCACGTACCCAACCTCTCCTCTCCCTAGCCGGTCACACCGACACGCCCACCTCCCTCACGCTCTCTCCTGACGGCAACTTCCTCCTTTCTCCGTCTATGTCATCCAATGTCATTATTCACGACATTAGACCCTTCAGCCCTAGTCCCACGAGGATTCACCGGGTACTAAGAGGCGCACCTGCGGGATTTGAGAATACGCTCCTGAGAGGTGCTTGGACGAAGGACGAGGAAGTTCATGGTGGGAAGGTCGGACAGAGAGTGGCGGTAGGAGGTGCGGATCGTATGGTTTGTGTGTGGGAGGTGGAGAGTGGGAAGTTAATCTATAAGGTGAGCGCTTGATTTGCCCATTTTTTATGTGCGGAGCGAACGTGGTATCAAGGCATTGCCGAGTGTGCTGTGCTGGTGTAATGCCTGCTGCCATACTTTGGGTTTCTCATACTCGCTTTCCACACCAAACCTAACCCTTCTCTCCATCTCAGCTCCCAGGCCATAAAGGAACAGTAACATCTGTGGACTTTCATCCAAAAGAGCCTATACGTGAGTTTTGTGTTGCCTTTTGCTTTGAATTTACTGACTTCGTTTTTTTAATATCTCTGTTACCCTTTTACAACAATTCTACGACGTTTTATTCCTTGCGTTTTCTCAATTTCATCCACTCTCGATTTTGCCGCAATACGCCAATTTGCAGTACTCACAGGAAGCAAAGATGGCACGATGTTGCTTGGGGAGCTTGAAGCGGGTATATCTGTGTAACCATCAATAACTGTGAACCCATATGCACCTATATGCACATGTACAGACGTGAACCTGACGTGAACTCGCGAGTCAGATGGAAGATATTAACTGAGCCCGTTGGAGGAATATCAATGGGCAACGGCCCCGCGGCTGGACATTAGGAGAACTATGTATATATGTAGTTCAACAAAAGGTTATCCTCAGGGTTCTAGGGATTTCAGAAATGAGGAAGAGGATTCGGTTCACCTATAGCTAGCGTCTCCCAACATCTTCGCAGACTTACTCCTCATGTAAGTATGCTCTCCTTACAGCGTATTCAAAGAACCTTGTCAGTAGCGTAAAAATGAAATAAAATAAAAAAAATCAAAGGCTACCCCGACTTTTAGCGAGTGCTGTCAAGTTGTGAGATGTCATTTTAACAACTTCCAACTGCTTAGCAGTGCTTCGTTTGTTGTCTTCAGAACATCTCTGGCTATCTCTGGGTTGTCTTAGTAGGACCCCAGAAGCTCCTGCAAAATGCAAAACCCCATCTGCCTTCATCTGCCCAGGCGGCCTGAAGTATGCTACGATTTTGGCCTCAAGTACGCTAATTATAATTCGGATAAGGAATGTCACGTGAAACTGTAAAAATTGCTCTGAAAATACCAAATTTTGTTCCCCAAGCCTGGAATTGTCTTTCTGTACGTTTTTTTACTGTTATTACTGCTTCCGGAGCTCTTCTGAGCTTCTTTGCCCAAACTCCGGTGCCAGAGCTCCACCTACGTCCATTAGGCCACCAAGTCAGCCAATAGATACCCAAAGTACACTAATTTCGGCCAAGGAAAATGCCAAAATTGGGACCTGAAGTACGCTAATTCGGATGCGTCTGGAGCTGGCATCTATGATCAGATTGCCATTCTTATGTATCCGAGGATATCTAGAGGCTAGCCTCCCCCTCCATATGTTGACCCACCTTTGTGTGATTGCAGATCTCTTGCTTCTGAGGTAGGACTAACTACTAACTGTTTAGATGCTGATGCCTCTGAAGAGTCTGATCATGCCGGGAGGAGTTCCATCGACATTGTGATCCTTCAAGTTGAGTGGACTTGTTACCTCCACCCTCCTCCACAGAAGACCATTGTCAAAAGGCGCAAGTGACAGCGCGCTCACCAAGTGGTCAGCTAAAACGTCGGGTACCTTTTCGATTTTATTTTATTTTATCTCATTTTTTATGAAGGTTTTTTGAATACGCTGTAAGTACCTCACAACGAATGGTACCCAATCCTGATTTTAGCCCATCATATTATGATGGAGAAATTTCTGCCCAGACACAGCCCGCCACCCTGGCAGTAACCGGCTGCACGTTAAAACTTGGCCTGCGAGGCCCTTTGCAACTATCCCTTCTTTCTTCCCCTCGCATTCGTTAGTGAACTTTCTTCCGCTCAATCTCTTGCTGGTCGAAAGATTGAAGCATCATTCACCAACTGTAAAACGATCCCTAGATCAGTAAACTTGTCATGCGCCTTTCAGCGACCTTGTTCATTTTCGGACTTGCTTCCATCACAGGTGCAGCTCCTCAACCTGTGAGTGATATGATCAATGTTCTTTGAAGGGAGACATTGAATCTGAATCTTTGCACCTAAATCCAGATGGACACCCGAGCTTATGCTAACGCTCTGGACACCGCAGACGCCGAAAGGCGTATTCCTTCCCTTGTGGTACCCTCGATACACACCAGAAGCAAGAGTCTCGAGGTCTACTACCGAAAGGCCACGGACGTTAGGACAGCGACAGAGGATGAGGTTGCTCAGTCCGAAATAGCATTGAAGAATTTCCTAGGTCACGAGCGCGCCAGACAAAAACTAGGCATTTCGGATATTGAAATCGAAGTAAAGGGAGAATTTCATGGATTTCTCCAATACGCTGCAGGTGTTGGTCGCACACAATTAGCATCACATACGAGGAGGGTTTCTTTTACATTTGGCGCAGAAAGTCCCAGTCCCTGTCATCCCCTCTGTGCCGGATTGCTCGACATTGATAATCTAATGGGCACTATTCGCGATAGTGGAGACAAAGTAATCTACACAACAAATCCGAAGCTGAAAGGTCTTTTTTACTGCTTTATATTGGTTACATAGGCTCATTCGTGCTCTTCCTTAGGCTGACTGAATTCGAAACCTTCTACTGTTGCGGTTGCGGTTTGGAAGCTTGAAGTTTGGTGCATAGTTGTAGTAACGGAGGGTGACTGGCACTGATTAGAACACTTTCCTGTAAATCCGATGCTTGGGCATGGTGCCTCGTGTGAACGAATTGGAAGTTGTCACTCAATTGAATAGAAGCTCACTGAGCCCGTCAGGCAGCGGCTGGAGATTAGTCTGAAGTCAGCATGATTCGTGTACCCCTTGCACAGTGACACCAAAATACAATTTTTGAGCTTCTTTACAAATTCTGTACCTTTCACCTAAACCAAGTTCGAAGGATAATGGAAATCTTCCAGTCCGACGAAATTCTCCTTGATACTCCTCGCACTAACGAACCTATAGAAGATGCTTATACTTCCAGCTTTATCATTCGTTCCACTCGCGCGTGCACCACCAAACGGCTGCTGACCAACGACGGCACCTGTGCATTTTTCGTTGTAGTAGACGTTTCCGGCTGCGTTCCGAAGGGTATTGGTCGCGGTGATGAGAGCTTTACGCTCCGATGCGAAGCTGGCGTGATTTGTGTTCATTAGCTCAGATAAAGTGATAGAGAATTACACGTACATTGAACCGGTGAGACCATATTCAGTTGATGTATCGACCAGTTCCAACGTTTTCTCGTAGTCGTCATCTTCGAAAACATAAACCTATACACGGTGAACACGGTTGAGAAAGATTGGAAGTTAGTCACTTGGTGTGTTCCCTCACCGTCAAAACGGGCCCAAAGATCTCCTCGACCATCGTCACCATTTGTGGGTCTTTGGTCAGAATCACCGTCGGTTGTATAAAGTAGCCTTCTGAGTCGTCACCTAGTAATCAAGAAGTATGAGCACTATGAGCGGGTATTTTGCCAAGGTTCTGTTTAGTATGCCCACCAGTGCCGCCAATGAGGATCTCAGCTCCAGCGTCCTTGGCTTTCTGGATGTATGCAGTGATTTTGTCGAATGCAGGACGGCCACTGTATTAAGAGAACGTTCGTGAGAATACAGCTGTGTCAAATTAGAACGAGTGAAGATTACATCACTGGACCCATGAAGTTACCCCAATCCAAGGGCGACCCGACCTTGATTTTCGCAATTTCCGATAACAGAAGGTCCTTAAAGCCCCCCGACCATACAGACGAAGATACGTAAAGACGCGACAACGCAGAACATTTTTGGCCTAGGTTCGAAGTATAATCCTCAGTATTATTCTAATGTACCATCGTATCAAAGACCTGCCTTGGTATTCAAACGCACCACGAATCGACTGAATCGCCGCGTTCCGTATCTCCGCAGACTTGTGCACGACATGGAAATTCTTCCCCCCAGTTTCACCCACAATCCTTGGGTATCCTTTGTATTTGTCCATATTCGCAGCAATATCCTTCCATAGCTTCTTGAAGATAAATGTGCTTCCAGTAAAGTTTAGCGCCGCAAAATTTTTGTGTCCGATAGCTTGAGCAACGACTTCTGGAGGAGGTCCAGGAACGAATTGGATGACGCCTGGAGGGACACCTGCTTCAGTGAAGATTTGATGTACGATGTAGTTGGAAAGGGTGGCAGCAGGTGAAGGCTTCCAGACGACGACGTTGCCTACAAGAGCAGGTGTTGCGCAAAGATTGCCCCCGATAGCAGTAAAGTTAAAAGGCGTTACAGCGAAGACGAAGCCCTCGAGAGGTCGGAACTCGATCCGACTAGATGAAAAACGACGAACGCGTCAACCGGAGAAGATCTCGGCTTATAACGATATGACGCACTTCCAAGCTCCAGCTGAGTTCTTCGATGGCTGTTGAGCATACAATTCCTCCACGAATTTCACACCGAATCGTAAGAAGTCAGTCAACTAAGATAGCACAACCTTAGCAGGTCATGAAAACACCGGAAATCAGACGAACCTCAGCAGCGGCATCGATCTCTGCCTGCCATGCATTCTTTCCTTGACCCAGCATAGTCGCAGCCAAAAGCTTATACCGGTACTTCCCGCTGACCAAGTCAGCTGCTTTCAAGAAGATAGCAGCACGATCATTCCAAGGCATACTTTCCCATTCTGCTCTAGCAGCGAGCGCGCCGTTGATCGCGTTCTCGACAGTTTCTGGATCAGCTTCGTGATAAGTGCAGAGATGCCGTGCGTGGTCATGAGGAATCGGTTGTTTCGCAAGTTTTCCGGTTTTGACCTGAATTGATTAGGATCGGTCTATGGATTGGTAGGTAGACTGCGCGTACAGGCTTGCCATTAACTACACAGGGAACTTCAAAAGGTAGCTGTTGTTCCATTTCGGTGATTGCATGCTCCAAAGCAGCACGTTCGGCCGAGCCTGGCGCGTACGCTTTCTGTCGATTGTCAGTAGATCCGAAGAGTGTGAGTAGACACTGGGTTGAGATAACGAGCCCTACTGACCATTGGCTCATTGTCAACGGCTGGAACCTTGAACGAAGCGAGCTGAGCAGATGACATTTGGAAAAATGGAAGCTAGATGGTGGTACAGGTTCAAGAAGGAGAAGGACGGCACCAGGCATTCCGAATATCTTTTCTTAGAGGTATGATCCGAATACTACCATATGCTTTTTTTGAAATATTGCCATCGATTCCGAAAGACGAATAATATAAAATATGAGACTTGCTTTGAAGCTCGGTTCTTCTAGCATTCTTTACAGTTGCAGTAGATGGTGAAATGAGAAAATTCATTGAAATCGAACATAGTGACAATAATGACATCAATCAGGAAATGTCAAAGCAGTTGTTATCGATGAAGCACTGAAGGGCTATATCAGAAGGAGCGACCGACTGCCAGGTTCATAGGGTACTGCGTTGCAAACTTCCAACTTTACTAATATTTCGAGCGGTACACTGTGTTGGGCTGTTGCATCTTCTACATTTACTGTGTAGTCAGAAATACAAAATAGAGTGATGGAATTTGTTACTGGAGAATGACTTCAAAATGTTACACATGTTCTGTGTTCAGATTCACCGGACGTTGCTGAGTAGGAAGAGCTCGTTATATAGAAGTAAAACTTAAAGCAACTAAGCGCCCGACTTTATACCGAAGGTCATGATCAGTGCCGCGCGGACCCGGCGTGACCAATTGGCGGCTTTCTTTCTACTTCCACACATCTTCACCTTGAACCATGGCATCGTCTTCGTCCTCTAGCCCATTTACTAAACCCCCTGCTCGCGCAGCTGACCTCGACGAAACATGGGCCTTCTTGAGCCAGGGTGTGGATCATATAATGAACAAGCTCGACACTGGCATGAATTTTGACAGTTACACAAACCTCTACACGACAGTGTACAACTATTGTACATCGACGAAAATGCAAGGAAGGCAAGATAGCAATCGGAGTAGACTTTCTTACCTTGCTCCCTAGCGCGATCTAATTCGAAATGTTATACGCTAGGTGGTGCTAATCTGGTCGGCGCAGATCTATACCTGAAGTTACAGGAATACTTTGTGGATCATTTCAAGCCGATGAAGGAGGTAAGATGAGTGTATGTTATATGTCTCGTCAATGCTTATCGGTCGGTATTCAAGAAAACCGCTGGGCTACAAGATGAAGAACTATTACGATACTATGCCACTGAATGGGATCGGTATACAACTGGCGCGAATTTCCTAAACCGTTTATTCATATACCTTAATCGATATTGGGTGAAGAGAGAGCGAGACGAAGGAAAGAAGACGGTCTACCAAGTCTACACTGTTGAGTCGTGTGTTTTGCGCGTGTCATAAGCATTTCTGATCAATTTGTAGCTTGCCCTGGCTCAATGGAAGCAGCATTTCTTCGTTCCTATACAGCAGGATAACATCAAGCTTGCCGGTGCCCTCCTTCGTCTCATCGAACGACAACGAAATGGCGAAGTGATTGATCAGGGTCTGGTGAAAAAGGTCGTCCTTTCTTTCGTCTCTCTCGGTCTCGACAACAATGATCTCAACAAAGAGTGTCTTGATGTATATAAAGAGCACTTTGAAATTCCGTTCATTGAAGCGACCGAGAAGTACTACAAGATGGAGTCTGAAACGTTCCTTGCATCTAACACTGTCTCCGAGTATCTCAAGAAGGCGGAGGACCGTCTACGAGAGGAAGAAGACCGTATAGAAAGATACCTGCACACGAAAACCCGGAAAGAGCTCATATCAAAATGTGAACACGTCCTCATCCGTGAACACTCTGAGCTCATGTGGGAAAGCTTCCAAAAGTTGCTCGACTTTGATCAAGACGAGGATCTTCAGCGTATGTACGCTTTGCTGTCCCGCATTCCAGAGGGTCTGGAGCCTCTCCGCAAACGATTTGAAGGTCACGTGAAGCAGGCAGGTCTGTCCTCTATCTCAAAGTTGGTCGGAGAAGGCGGGAATGCAGACAGTATTGATCCAAAGGTGTACGTTGATGCACTTCTCGAAGTGCATAAGAAAAACTCGGAGACTGTTGCTCGGAGTTTCAAGAGTGAGGCTGGGTTCGCGGCCAGTTTAGATAAGGCCTGCAGAGAGTTCGTCAATCGTAATGCCGCCACCGGTTCATCCTCCACTAAATCTCCTGAACTCATTGCTAAGCATGCGGACATGCTGCTGAGGAAGAATAACAAGATGGCCGAAGAAGAAGATTTGGAAGGCGCCTTGAACCGAGTGGTAATACAATCTACTGTCTTCCGATTGTATTTCAAGACGGTTGAGCATTTTATAGATGGTCCTATTCAAATATCTTGAGGATAAGGATGTTTTCCAAACCTTCTACACTACCAAGCTCTCAAAGCGACTTATCCACAGCGTCTCTGCGTCAGACGAGAGCGAAGCCAGCATGATATCGAAACTGAAGGAAGCGTGCGGTTTCGAGTACACTAACAAGCTCCAGCGCATGTTTACCGGTTCGTGGACCTTGTCTTTTTCTGTATTTTGTACTCATAGATCTCTTCTAGACATGAGCTTGAGCAAGGATCTCACGGACTCCTTCAAGGAGCGAATGACCCAGAACCACGACGACATGGATATTACCTTCAGTATTATGGTCCTCGGCACCAACTTCTGGCCTCTGAACCCCCCTCCACATGAATTCGTTATCCCAGCTGAAATCCTCACCACCTACGACCGGTTCCAAAAGTACTACCAACAAAAGCACTCTGGACGCAAGCTCACATGGCTGTGGAATTACTCGAAGAACGAGCTTCGGACGAACTACCTCAACCAAAAGTACATTCTGATGACGAGCTCATATCAGATGGCGGTGTTGGTGTTGTATAATAAGAACGACACGATGTCGCTCGAGGAAATTTTCGTTGCAACGTCCATTGGGAAGGACATCTTAACGCAGGTGTTAGCCTTACTCGTAAAGGCTAAGATTTTAATCAATGAGGAGGCTGATCAGTATGATCTGAACCCGGGTATGTCGTCTTACTGAGTGGATTCGGCATGAAATTCATTGGGTGATTTAATATCCAGGCTTCAAATCCAAGAAGATTCGTGTCAACCTTAATCTTCCCATCAAGGCCGAAGTCAAGCAAGAGACAAACGAGGTTCTCAAGGCTGTTGATGAAGACCGGAAATACGCCGTCCAAGCCACCATCGTCCGGTAAGTGACTCGGTAAAATATCGTGCTGTTCCTTAACTTACCCCACTTCGCTTCCCAGTATCATGAAAGCACGAAAGACCATGAAGAACCAAGCCCTCATCCAGGAAGTCATCTCCCAGATTTCTCATCGATTCGCGCCCAAAATTCCTGATATTAAGAAGGTTCGTGTAGTCTTAAACCAAACGAATCCTGGTTGACCTCTTACTTCGTGGTTTACAGGCCATAGAGACCCTGCTCGAGAAGGAATATATTGAAAGAGTAGAAGGGTCAAAGGATACATTCGCATACGTTGCATGAGACCGTTCATATTCCTTCGACGACTGTCAGCCCTGCTCATGATTATCCTCGTAGTATGTACTCTTCTTTCATATAATTTCTTCAATTTTCTGTATCCACTTGCTGCATATGTATATGATTTACATCGTATCAGTACATCTTAGAATGCAAATTCTTAAAGACATTTAGTCCATCGTGTGGTGATCTATATACGAGGGACAGTCGTTCAAATGAACTCAACGGTAGCGTGGCCGAGTTGGTCTAAGGCGTTGGATTTAAGAGTTGGGTATCTTCCCAGTCTTGCTTCCCAATGAAGGTGACTTCGCGCGAGTTCGAGTCTCGCCGCTACCATATTGTTTCTTTTTTTCTTGACTCGAGTCACTTCGACATCCTCCCCATGTGTAAGTCCATTTTTTGCCTGACTGACATACGGCCCGGCAAAAATATTCGGCCTGAGGGACGATGCCAAACAAGGCACTGATATTTGATTCCGCTTCCGACGGTAATTCCGGACCGTTTTGCTCAATCTCTTCAACGTCATGGTCTCCAAAACTGACTCTGGAAAGATGTATCGCAATGAGTGTACAGGGGATGCTCTTGAGACCGTAAAGTCCCATACAGAAGATCAGGACTTGACCCTCTTTGGAAGCTGTTTCTGCCCCTTCGTTCAACGGGTGTGGGTAAGCTTTGAATATTTGCAGATCCAGTACAAAGTACGTCTTTATTTGCTTTCGTGTAATGAACAATGGGATTGACTTGAGAGCCCTAAAGTACTGTGAGGGCATTGCTGACTCTGACCGTGATGTAGAGCTTATATGTGCTTACTGAATAGATGAAGTAGATCCGTACAAGAAACCCAAAGATCTTCTCGAGGTTTCACCAAAAGGCCTCGTACCAGGGCTTAAATTGAACAATTTTCATCCTCCGAGAGCTCTCAATGAGAGCACTGTGATTCTAGAATACATCAACGAGTAAGTACTGGGTTGCAGTGCATATTCAGGTTGCTGCCTGCATATTTTTCCACTTACTTGGCCTTTGTTAGTCTTGCGGTCACTTCCAATGGTCGCAGCCTTTTGCCTCCCACAACCAACCCATGCAAGTATTCAGAGTAATTGTATAGTCATAAGACATATCACTCATAGTATAACAGATGCCCGAGCACTTGTTAGACTGCAATGCGACCATGTCAATCGCTCACTAGTTCCTTCTTTCTATCGATATTTACAAGCACAAGATCAAGACTCTCAAATAATTGGAGGAAAAGAATTCCATGAATCAATCGAATGCCTTGTTGAGCTTTTAGAGCGCACCGAGAAGGAAGTTGTTCGAATTGGCGGAGTTTCTGGTGCGGGGGAAAGGAAAGCTCTCGCTGTTGGATTGGGTTTATGGATTCCCGAGAACGAAGAAGACCTTGGCCTTGTGGATGTTATGGCTGGCCCTTGTAAGTGACTCACACCACATAAATCAGTTTCTTTTCTGACAAACACGCCTTCTTCATTCTAGGGTTGTATCGAGCCACAAACGTTCTAAAACAGTATAGAGGGTTCGAGCTCCCGCGTGGAGAAAAGTTCAACAGATGGACAAGTAAACTCTTCAACCATCCAAGCTTCAAACGCACTTGCAATACAGAAGATCTATATTTGGATAGCTATGAAAGGTAATTCTTCAATCAGACACCATTTGGGATTGAGTTTCTTGATATTCAGCACTAGATACGCATTTAATCGCCCAAATACGAGCCAGGTAGCGAATGCCGTGAATTCCGGTCGGGGGCTACCTTAGTGATGAAAAAACAAAATGAATGTAGAAATACACAATGACATTGTCAAAAACCAATAAGTATGTAGCGCTCAATGTACTCCCAGAACCCTCGGTAGCCTGCCCAATTTCGCAAGGCCCCTCGAAAACAACAGAATCTGAATAAACGTTTGATGTGTGCCAATTGTGCATGGCATTCATCCATAATAAAAAGAACTTGAGAATTCAGCAGTACACGCGATTCATGACCACTGTGACAACCTAACTTCAACCTTCTTAACCAATATTGTACATGTATAGAATTTCCGGATTCAATCGAATGGATTGAATATTGTCTCAACTCCCTGGCTGCTGGAATCCGTAGTGACCTTCAAATTTCTACTGCGGCCAAAGGGATGTTGACATGTAAGTGTTCGTTGGGTTGAACGTAATCAAAAAACTTGAGTTTGACGTCTGGTCCAAAGATGAGCGCATGAGTCGAGCCACCAAAGTGGAACATCCCGAGCTCGTCACCAACTTTGACACCACCTCCAACTTTAACGGTGACCTGACACGTCGACACCTCGACCATTCCAGCACCGATAAAGACGACGCAACCGACATCTTCATTGTCGGCATCGATGTAGATGATAGCCCGAGTAGCAGCTTGGCTGGGAGCGGATGATAGCACCTCGAGGGTCTCCAGGTTGGAAGTCGGGATCAGATTTTTCTGCCCCTTCATCAGGCAGCGCTGCATAATATGTTCCCGGAATAATCTGGATCTCGCGGATGGTACCATTTACGGGGCTATGCCAGCGGTGATAGTCATACGGAGAGAGAAAAGCCTGATAGACGGTCCCACCGATGAACGATTGGGCAACTCTATCATTCTGCATGGTGGCAAGCATGTCATAGATTGAGTAAGGCTGCCCCTTGAGCCAGAACTGGTCGTGTTCCTTGACTCCTGTTGCTTTGTGGAATACGGTGGATTCGCAAGCATTATAAATGAAGAAATTAGGTAAATCAGACTGAGGCTGAATAGGGCGAGCACCCGGTTTGAATTTCCTGGTAAAAAAAGCATCCCAGGAGGTGAGCCACGATTAACTGCAGTCTCGTCGGGACATTCGTAGATATCGTTAAATATGCCGCGGCCATTGTCAAGAGTCTCTAATCCAAGTTTACTGAACCAACCCTCGTCACTGTTGCTGAGTGTATTGTTGGATTTAGAGCTCTGAAGGTACTTGCCCCAAGAATCGAGCAAAGCCTTCAGAGCATCATTGAATCTGGTGTTACGAAAGAGGTCGTAACCGGCAGCCGTGTTACTGAGAAGATCGAGCAGAAGATACAAGGGGACACCAATGGGTTCGCCACTGGTAATCCCGCCCTGCTCATTTCGGGACACCTGAAATTTGGGTGCAGCAACAACAATCTTATCCATGCAGTGTAACAGTTGCTGAAAGTCTCGAATCTACTAGTAGGACCATTGCAATAAAAACGTATTTGCGGCAGAAAACGTATAAACTACCACTTACCCTGTTTTCGGGTGCAGATTGTATGAAAGCGTTTTCAAACAAGTTGAGCAATCCGATTTTAGAACTACTGATAATGGCATCTTCAAACTCTTGGACTGCGGGGACATGAGCTCCGGGCCTCTTTGGGTCGTACGTACGCAGAAGATCATCGAAGAATGCTTCATAAACCTCAGGTTTAGCTGGAAGCCATCCACCATAGCGGGTTAAGATTGTCTGCTTAGATGGCAGAGGGCGCTGATATTGGGGCGGCATCGTCCTGTACCATGATTAGAGCACATATATAATGCACTATGTGATATCCACGTACAGAGTATGGAATATCTTCTTGAACCTTGGTTTGTAAGTGGAATGGGCTTCTGACTGTCAGGGCAGAATCGATTCTCTTTCTCTTTTATAAACAAAGGCGAATTGAATGTTGAGTGCATAGTAGATGAATCTCACCAATGTGACTCTGGATTCCACGGTACTGAAGGCCAATTTAGAACTCTACTTCAGTTGCGTCCGATATCAGTGGGACCTGCGACAGCACAAATTATCCATTATACAATGAAGATACGCACCAAGCTTCGAAGATCAGGATATGATAAATCGAGGGTGGGGGACAAAAAAGCAATGAATGACTCGAGTGGAAGTTCCGTGACTTGCTTGCACTAGTCGGCCTAGTACAAGTCATCAGCAGACAAGATGCTAATTAATTTTGGAAAGGACCTTAGTAGTTTAAGTCGGTGCTTAGACCTATCCGCGGTTTACAGTGAGAATGCTTTCTAAATGTAATAAGAACTTTGTTGCATACCAAAATGGCTGAGATTGGTGTGCAAATAACACACGAGCTATCCCTTTCCACACAAGGAGGGGCAAAGTCAATCATTAAGTTGACTGGCAGAATGGACATGTTGAAACGAACTTTAGCCATAGTTTGTAACTCAAAATCTTAATAGAACAAACAATGAGCAGCCTCTCATGCGGGTATGGAGTCAAGTACCCTGCATAATGGATCACTATGAGCTTCCATTCGAAATGCTATGGCGGAAACTAGAACTTGACGTATTTTTGCTTCGGATACAAGTAGCTTACCTAGTAGGTATAGTCTTATGATCCTTGAGGGGGACCTGCATGTCCGGGCCTTTTGAAATGTTACACTGGGTCACCACTGGAAGCGGTTCCTCAAAATCAGATATAGACCTATCTTGCCAGTAGGAACGCACATATAGATCGTCCTCAACTTCAACGGGGAATAACTCTGCGATGTCTATCTGTTGATATCGCAGCAACCACCTCTACGCGTGTAAGCGCGATTTCCGTGTTATGAGTCGACATTGGAGCAAATGTTGGTTCATCGGCGTCTAGTTTTAACGAATGACGGTACAAGGACTCAGGCACTGATTGAGGTACTGATTAAGGAACTGCAAAAAAACATCTGCCAGTGGTGGATTTTGAGCACCTCATCTGGGTCTACCTCCCATAGTTGATCGGCATATAGCTGAAAGGGTAAAGTATACTTCCTTCTTCAGTTCCCCGTTCATGTTGATAGCGCAGACACTGACAGTTTTAGCCAGCAACGACGACACAGCGACGGGTGTGTGTTTGACAGTGACTGACAGTGCCGCGACCACGTTGGTGAATTATTATATAAGCATGTTTCTGAGGGGTCATTCGACATGAGATGTCCTAGATATCCGATTTAGAACCATCCTAACTACGCCCTCAGTCCAAGCTCGACACTCTGAAGGACTACAAACATCTCAGGTCAACGAGTAAAGGTCCCAAATCTGTAACGAACGATACTATAATTCTTCTTCTCACATACGTCCAGCCGATTTCTCACAACCTTCATTAATACCCCTCGTTCATTGCTGTACCCTGCGTGACATTGCCAGGCTCTGTTCCTTTCCTGGTCACCTGGAGGAAAATGCCTGAATACGTCTATGCTCTGCACGATTTCTCGCCCGAGAACGACGATGAAGTGCCGTTCAGGGCAGGTGAACGAATAGAAATAATTGAAAAGGATGAAGCCTATGGTGATGGATGGTGGCAGGTACGGATTGCGCTCTCGTATTTTATAATTTCCCCTGTTCTTTCCTCTTCTCCATTTCTATGTATAGGAGCTAACGCTGTGGTTTTAAAGGGTCGAAATCTCGCAGGCAAAACTGGTTTATTTCCTCAAAGCTATACAGCGCCTGCACCAACTGCGAATGGGTTTACCACAGGCGATGATACAAATGATGTACCCTCAAATAACACGCCTTTACACCCACTAGATGAAGAATCTGAGCCGGAATCTTCACCGCAAGCTCCAGCCATATTCGTCAACGGAAATGAAGCAGATGGCGAAGTCATGAAGGCAACCCTAACCGATGTCCAAAAGGCTATCGAACAGCTGAAAATGAACCGAACCTCTTCAATCGACGGAGACGGTGCTAGAAGCTTTAGTTTTGCCAGTACCAGGGAAGACAGGGATACCGATCGTGAGTCGGAAACAGACTACGAACTCAGCGATACGGAACACCAGGAGTTTGGCGATGACGGACATCACAAGAGTACGCGGCAACGCTTAGCTGAAAAGGCACGCAAAGCTGTAGAGGAGGCTGAGAAACTCGAAATGATGATGGGAGGAATAAGTGCGGGGAACAGGACTAGCGCTCCGCCTATTGAGGTTGAGATGAGTGACGAGAGTGATGGTGAGGATGATGAAGACTACACTCATTCTTCAAGCTTTTTCCGGAGGCATTCCGCTATTGAAGAAGTTGACGAGGACACGGAGGGGAATGGTACAGCACCCACTCGAACACCACAGGTCCACCAGGATCTCACGCTTCCAGAACAGGAAATTGACGAATCAGAGGCTCAGACAGCGACTGCACCCTCCTTCCCTTCATTATCCACTAATGAGGATGCCGCAGACACTAAATCTATCTCATTACCCACTCCGACATCTCCCGGTTTCGCTCATTCTGAATCCACTATATCTACTGTTATACCCATACCTATTTCCGCCATCACACCACAGTCGATTCCATCTACCCCACCACGAACAATCACACCTGCTGCTGCTGTCGCTCGGAGTCCTTCGCCGATGCGTGAAACACTCGTGGCCCTGCCTTCCCCAACAGCCTCTTCATTTCATAGCAACTCTGGTGCCTTCCATTTCAGTCCCCATCAATCACAACACAATAGTGTTTCTTCAGTACCTTCTTCGGCCCTTGCTACTGCTCCAGTCACGACGAGCGAGAGTAGTCAGACCAACTTCCAGCCTTCTCAGAAGGACAACGAGCAGGCGAAGGAAAAAGAGAAGACCCATCCATCCGAATGGAATGTCGATGAGGTGGTTGAATGGGTGAGAGGCAAAGGATTTGGCGAAGACGTTTGCGCCAAGTTCACCGAACAAGAGATCACAGGCGATGTTCTTCTCGAGCTCGATGTCAATTTACTCAAGAATGAGATTGGCATCATGGCATTTGGCAAGCGTGTTCGTATAGCCAACGCGATCGCAGAACTCCGTCGACCACCTTCTATCAACTACGATGAACAAGTCTTGGAGAACCCTTCGTCGCCTTTTGCCGGTTCACAGTCCGTACACAGAATGATGAATCAATCTCCACAGCTATACGCCCAGTCACCTCATTCAGTCAACTCTCAACCGTACTCACACCCGACGCATTCGCGAAATCAATCCCAATCCCAGTCGCATCACTCGTTCCCAGGGAGTGCGACTTCCATGTCCGGATTCAGAGATTCGTTTGGCTCAAACGGAGCTTTAATTGCGGCTGCGGGTTTGATGAGTCCAGAAAGCGCACCTCATACAGGTGACTTGCTTGGTTCCCCAAGGTCGGATGAACTGTTCGTAAACAGCCAGGAGAAGGCACTGGTGAGTGTGAATTTAGTCCACTTGCCACTCGTTGACTAATGGTTCCTTTATTTACAGAAGTTCAGACCCGCTCAGCTTACGCTTTCGCCCAGCGATAGCGCATTGAACACGAGTGTCACGGCGATATCACAATCTACAGAGACTGAGGAGGATCGTGCTGCTATGAGCGAAGTGAGTTTTTCATATCCATTATCGGACTATTTCACACTCACAATGGGACACCCAAGGGCGAAATATCCGCGGGGATGACCCAGAGCGCACGACGACGGCTCTTTGGTCGTTCCCACGATTCAGCTGCTTCCGGAAGCAAGGACTCTCGTCGATCTTCGTTTAAAGACGGCGCATCGCCGACGTCCGCGGCTATTGTTGCTGAGGGCGACTCGAAGGAAAAGGACGAGAAAGAGAAAGATACCGAGAAAGGAAAGGAAACAGATGGAAAGGATGGAAAGAATACAGTCAGTGGAAAGAGCCATGCAAGAGCCAGGAAGAGCATTGATGCTGGGAAATCTGGGGAGCGTCTCAGTATCTTCGGTGGCACGTTTAGTGGCATGGGCAAAGGGAGGAAACCTGCGCCGCGGTATTCAGCGTATGTGTTTGATTGATTTGTTTATACCGTTGGCTAACCCTTATTTTGCGTAGAGCCAGCGAAGATGCTGTACCACCCTCACTTGGGGACAAATCCACTTCTGGTTCATCCTTCCATCTGCCGCGATTTTCTACTGGTCCACGAAAACCTAGTACCCGGCCAGGATCCTCCAGTGGTCCTAAAGAAAAGGAGAAGAGTAGTAGTAAAGATTTACTTTCACCCCATAAAGAAGGGACCATCCGTGATCCCTCTCTATTGCGCAAACGCACTTCGTCATACCCCGGCCCAAATCCCTCAGCAGATGCTGGGACGAAAAAGAGAAGCTCGAGCGAGTCTTCTCCGCAAACGAATGGGAACGGTCAAAGTGTGGTCAAGGCCAACGGTGGTGGGGATGATATGCCGCTGAGTCCTCTGAAGCCTGGTCAGAGTATCTTGGATCAGATTGGTGAACCTGACCATGCTGGTTGGATGAGGAAGAAGGGCGACCGGTATAACAGCTGGAAGTTGAGGTACTTTGTGCTGAAAGGACCACATATGTATTATATGAGGAGTGATAGTCATTCTGTAAGAGTTTTTACCTCAATCTTATACTGCCCCACATCTCACATATTTTTATAGGAGACAAAAATCAAAGGATACATCAACATCATCGGATACAAGGTCACTGTTGACGAGAATGTAAATCCGGGGAAATATGGATTCCGGATCGAGCATGAAAACGACAAGACACATTTCTTCAGCTCGGAGGAAAAGGTGGTCATCAGGGAGTGGATGAAGGCAATCATGAAGGCAACAATAGGCAGAGATTACACAAGTAAGCTAAGAACTCTTCTTCCGTAGTACCGTCCTAATTTTTTTCTTTTTCAGAACCCGTCATCTCATCCGTGAATATACCAACAATCCCTCTCATGGTCGCCCAAGCTATGAACCCTGCTCCCCGTCCACCATCTCCTACGGCTCGAGATGCAACGCAGAAGGCGTTGCGCCGCGAGAATCCTAACCAGTTATCGAGTCGTGATGCACGAGTACTGATGGGCCTACCGACTAATAGCGACACGAAGGAGGAGCGGGTGAAGCTCGAATCGTTCTTCAGCTCTACAACCGTAGATGATGCCAGCAAGGGACCAGCCCCACCAAGACCCTCTCGGGAAGCCAGGAGGGCTAGCGTTTCTCAGTCATTGGTATAACCCGCTTTCTCGGACTATCATCGTGGCCATCACTCATACGTGTATACAGATACCAAACATTCCGATAGATGACGGCCTCATTGACTGGGCCAACTCCCATCTGCCTTCATCACTGCAGATAATAGATACCAGTGGTGCGATATGCGGAGGACTGACGATTCTGCGCCTTGCCGAAGCTATCAAAGGACGACCCTCCTCTCCTCCTGTACCAGACTCCGCCTTCCCCGCTGACCCAGGCGATGACAAGCTCGACGGTCTCTTCCGTCTATTTGACTTTCTCCTTGACAACGACGTGAAGATGGGGAGCGTCAGCATCAATGACATCCGCCAGGGTAAGAGAGACAAGGTGCTTCAACTCCTCAAGGCGCTGAAGGCTTGGGAAGATAAAAGAAAGGCGATTGCGCAAAGTATCGGGAAGGGCGCAATGCAAGCGGGTGGTTTTATTGCTCCGCCGTATAGCTTACCTGTTCCACAATAGATTTGAACTTGTGTTCTTTTTTTTTCCCCGGATATGGACGTTGTGTTTTTTTACTTATCTTGTTGTTACTTCCGATCTTGAGTTGATTGTAGATTCTTGCTTTGCGCTACCCACTTAACCAGTGACTTGGATTTCCCTCCCTTACCTTTCTAAATTCAATAACTGTATCATGTCAAGATGTATCTATCCGCGTTCTCGTTTCTTTCTTATTCTTTTTTGGCATTCACTATCGTCTCGTCTAATTTAATTTAGCGGACCTCGTCGTTCTTTACCCATAATCGGTTCCTTACTCTATGTTTTCTTCTGAGAATCCTCATGTAGAGCCAGGAGATCGTCGATGATAACTACTGTTGAAACTTCATACAGTAGTAACGACATTGACACCCTCAACCTTATACACTGCATTCTCTTTTCCTCGAGGTGTAGTGAACGTGGTGGTGTTCGGATTGTAAGCGCAGCAGGATCTCATCAGATAGTAAGCTTGTTGAAGGTAGGTCACGGATGGTGTACTGATACGCAGCAATGGAACTCAGGAAGGCATTCAAAGAAGGTTGCTGCGACTTAACTGTCCTTGAACTGCTGATCACTGCATGTTCGCGTCTCCGGCGCTAAATCGAATTCTAAGTTCCTGCGCTTGATCCACCATGATAAAATATGATTGCATCGATTCTTCGTCTGTCCATCCCCCACTATATCTTCACCATCTTGGTGATCACTCAACTGCAAGGAACACCCGAGTTTCCTGGTCAGTGTTCAACCACAGCTCTCGTTGTTCATCTTACAATGCTCCTTACTTCAGGTTCTGTAAACACTGCTCACGAATATCTGTGACTTTACAACTTGGTTCACCCTCTCAAGTATAACTATCTAACTTCAATCATCGAGTCTTTCTGATCTTGGGTTCTTCATTCAGCAATGGCACCAACTCCAAATGCTCAGCATCGATTTACGTTTCCGCCATTCCCTCCTGTACCTACAGGTGCTACCGTGATTTCCTTCAAGGATTTCAAAGAAAATGGTATCAAAATCCAAGAAGATGACTACGATGGACCAGAAGTAGATGCACTTGGCATTTCTACTGTTACGATCGAGAAAAGGCATGTTGGGGATTTTTGCAAATCGAATACCAGGAGCGCACAACACGTGGTGACCACTGGTCAAGAAAGCAGTACAGGAGGTGCTCCTTCCGTGTCAAAGACATGGTTGCAAGATTGGGAAGAAATCAGTACAAGGAAAAGTGGCGAGTTTTATGACAAGTGAGCAGGTCACTTTTTGTTCCATGATAAAAATTCATCGATCATCACGTATTCATCAGAAAAGAAAATATTACAGACAGAATTTACCAGGCCACGCGCGCTTTCAACGCAGGTCGCGCATGGCCGAAGACGGACAGATATAAGCGTGTCCGAGAACAGTGGGATCAGGTAAGTTGAAGTGGTCCTCGTTCATGCGCTCAGAACCACTCCTCAATTCCCAAACAGTTTCAACTATACACAGGAATACTGAACATCATACCTGCGCATAAACCTGTACAGGATTCGATGGCACTCATAGAAGACGACGGCTTCGAAGATGATGACAGTGGTTTGCCGGAAACCCTGCCGTTCGTATCTACCGATGAACAGGAAGGAACTACTGGCATTCACGAATCGGCGGGCAATGTAGAGGTGAGCACCAAGCAATATACTCATCAGACCCGTCCGTCAAATGAGAGCTATCATCAGGATCCAGCCCCCGTTCAGAGTCAGAACGAAATCGATCACCTACGGCAGCAGTTGAAAGATCGTCATATGAATAAATTAAATGAATTCTTGATTGACCCCAAGAAAGGTGTACAAGTATACCTGTCGAGCTATATGAGAAAGCAAGGATTCCATTAGTGCGTATACTATTGTTTTATTTTAATTTATCATAGGTAATCGACTTTAACAGTGTGGACGAAAATCTCAGTCTCATTCCAACTCTTACCCGCTTCTACATCAAGTTTCTCCTGAAGGATGAGGTATTCAGCGTCAAATCTGAATCTGAAATTATAGCCTCTTTCGATCAAGCGCTTGCTATTGTTGAAATCGCGCAAACTGAGCTCCCGCTCACTTCCCAGATATCGAGATGTCTCCCATGGCATGACATGTTCAGCGGAGGGTGTGAGGAGTTGTTCAAGGTCGATAATCTGAACATGCATGTTCCAACATGGGCGAATCAGAGTAATCATAATCTGGCGTTGGATGTCGTGGATGAGCAAATTGACATCAACTCAACTGTAGCGGCGACGATTGCATCTACGCCTGAATCTGAAGAACAGGAACCTGAGGAGTACATCGTTACTCCAACTATCGACGAACACGACTTGAACGAAATATCAGTTCAAGGTGAGTTTGTATTTGAATACTCATCAATGGCACAATGTCGAACAACCTAATCACAGAATTCGACAATTCGCCTTCCGTCTACAACTTTTCGGAAACATGGGGCTCAGATCAAGACATTCTTGAGATCGCCACGGACGACGTCAGAAAATGGGACGTGGGATTTGACAAAGGTGATACTGGCGCTTCTGCCGGTTGGGGAGTGATCGACAGTGCCGACATATCATGGGGCGAAGATGATTTAGATACTTGGGAAATTCCTCCTCCCACGACACTTCTTCCTATATTAGGTCCTACAGCACTTCCACTCACACATACAAGTGGTGTTATCGAATGGAGCATGCGTCGGATTCGATCAATCGTTCATCCTGATGATGCTGCTGCTGCCACTACTCAGGTGTCCGTTAATTCAACCTCTGATGGTCCTTCAGCAGAAGCGGTAGAAGTGTCCCTCCATGCCTGTTTGAGTAAGGTTGTGATGGAGCCTTGGATTGACTGGGAAACTCAGAATGAAGATGGCGATACAGCGTCACCTCAGATCAAAGCCAACTCTCGAGGACGTGTAGTTGTATATGATAAGGGCGGTGTGCTGTACGAAAACGACTCGGATATTCGGTCTAATGCTTTTGCTGTCAATGATGACGGGAACACGGCTCAAGGTCCTCCTGTTCCCCATGATCCCCTCAAGCACTCAATTGTCCTCCTTATTGAACCGGAAAGTGCGCAACTATTAAGGGTGGGTATGGGCTTGGGTGCTACCTGGATTCAAATTGCAAGGCAGTCAGATTTGAGAAGTGAGCTGGAGGTGAAGGATATGGAAACTACGGGCGTTGTGAAAGCCTCTAGTGAGGCCTGTTTAGATGAATCCAACGTAGTGGGCGAGAGGTTCTGGTATTTGTCTAATCTGTTGGTTGTGCTGCCTAGTTACCACATCCCGAGCCTGTATTAAAAGTTTCTGGTATGTGTGATTTTTGAGAATGTATATACTACATACTAGTATCATCTTATACCATTATCTTGCTCTCTGACTATTAGCCAAAAACACATCAGATGTGATCCAAGCAAGGTGTGGTCCACAACAGTGGAGACTAGTTTCAATGTGCACAGACTCTTGATGTTGTAACTGCCCATCCTCGCTACTACAATTCTGAAGGCGAAGTGACACATATTGCCCGTTTTGATGCTGCTTTGATTCGAGTTCAGAATGAGGACGGAAGTGGGGAATTCCTCCAAGGTGCATATATTCCTCTCATGGTTTGATCTAGGAATACTACAGATTGGTTGGGTTCGAGTTATCTTTTCTCTTCCAACTCGGAATCTGGGTACCTTATTCCCAAAGAGCATTACGCCACCTTCTCATCTAGCCCACGTCGAATGGTTCACCAAGTTTTCACAGAAACCAGAGCCTCATACGGGCTTATATCGTGCCAACCCACAGCTCTGCAAAGATGGATCTCGCGCAACTTCGGTGATACCATTAGAAGCAATACTGGAAACCCGCCGCAGTGATGGCGGGAACACTAGAAAGGAACTCACTCGAGGACCAAATACTATGAACCAAATATGATTGGTGAAGAGAAAAGAGAGAGAGAGAGGAATACACTCGAGAGTAGTCTAAGTCCAAAATCAAGATGGTGGTAAGAGCTCTACTCGTATACACTACGTCGGCAGTCACTAATAACGGCTGGGATTTACAAAGGGAAATCTGAGTTAAAACTTTGATTTCCCATCTGTGCTTTTGATGTATTGATCTTCCGGCAATGAATTGATTTCTCGGCTCATTATTGATAATATTTCCCGGCTGACTATTGATAATCTTTCCCGTATATAATTGATAATCTTTCCCGTATATAATTGATAATCTTTCCCATACGTAATTGATAATCTTTTACATCTGAACAAAATTTTATTTCCCGGTTCGCGAAAGTAAATGCCCAACTTTTGAGCCACTGTCGAGAACTACTGAGAAGCAGAATCTCCTTACAATTACAGTGAAGAGGAGCCTGCCACAGTGCGAGAGTAGGAATTTGTTGCGTCGGTTTTGAAATTTACAATAGGAATGGTGACACAGAAAAAATCTAATTACATATAACCATTTGATCCAGAAGGTGATAAGAAACAATAGCATGAACTTGTTGCCGATATGGTGAAGATGTTGAATGGATTGGATAACTATATGTCGCACAACTCTGGTAACTCTCACTCTGTATCAATGCAAGACTAGTATTTGCAGTGGCTCAAAAGTCGGGCATTTACTTTCGCGAACCGGGAAATAAAATTTTGTTCAGACATAAAAGATTATCAATTACGTATGAAAGATTATCAATTATCTATGGGGAAGATTATTGATTATCTATGGGAAAGATTATCAATTATCTATGGGAAAAATTATCAATAGTCAGCCGGGAAATATTATCAATAATGAGCCGAGAAATCAATTCATTGCCGGAAGATCAATACATCAAAAGCACAGATGGGAAATCAAAGTTTTAACTCAGATTTCCCTTTGTAAATCCCAGCCGTTATTAGCGACTGCCGACGTAGTGATATATGTGGAAGGAAAGCCTATATAGTGTGATGTCATGAATATGACTGTATGCATGTAAGTAAGCAGTACGTTTACAAATACAGCGAAGTGCTCATCTATGTCCGAAATAGGGAGGAAGTGTCCCATCTAGTGTTACAATCACTTCTTTTTCATCTTATCTTTTCCTTATCTTGTCTTATCTTTTATCTTTTATCTTTTGTCTTATCTTCTATCTCCCTTATCCTATATCTTGTCTTATCTTGTCACCTGACCTATTATTTATGCTTACTGATACAACATGCGCTTTTCATTTACTTATATTAAACACAGCAGTCTCACAACACGTATACAGCATGACGATCGAGCTTTCATTACTTATACATTGCTTTACTTACGTTCTACTCATGTTTACCACTAACCCAGGGCGTTGGGCATTACTAGGGTGGAGGGTTGTTTACTTGTATATAAGCTGTAGTTACCTGCTATATTTCCTTAGCTTTGATCTCGTCTATTCTACCTGGTTTAGCCCAGAACTTTGCTTATTCCCTTTATCGCCCCGCTGTTTGAGGTTTTCTTGAGTGTGACGCCTGGTGACATCCGTTACTAGAACCAGTCGCTGACAGAAGATCAAAGCTATTCTTACCACCTGTCACACACTACGCAATCATATCCCTATCACAGTTATCCCCGCTCACATTTTTACCAACCCTTCACAGACTTCTACTCTCTCTTTGAGCAGTGTCGCCTATAGTACAAAGGTGTAACATTGAGTCCGACACTGTACTGGCAGACGAAAGCGTCGACTGATCACTAATCTTCGGAGAAGGGTCTTTGCGTGCACATTGAGCTCCATTCCTAGACAGGGAGGGTGCATCTGTTCATCAATCGAGAGTGGAAGGCTGCTTCCCACATCATCGTACTCTTTTTTCGAAATCTTCCCCACATTACTACCGACTTCTACAAATTCAATCATACATTTTCCCATCATCACCACCGAGTTGCATTAAGTAACTTGTCTTCCTTACAATGGATTCTACCTCAAGACTAGGATGACCTAGGCTTTCGGTACAAACCGATCGTCCCTGCTCCCCCAACTCATCTGCTCCATCCACTTCATCTTCAATCAAACGAAACATCACCTCATTCAAACCTGCCTACATATCACCCCACTACAGCATGTCTAACCCTACTCCCGATCCTATCCCCACTACTCCTATCCCCATTACTCCTGTCACCACTCCTCATGTTCATGGCAAGTCATTGCTCAGAGAACCCAGTACCTTTGATGGCGATAAAACCCAGTTCAAAGAGTGGCGCCATACCCTCTTTGCTTACATTCGCAATCCAAGGAACAGAGTCACTACAGACAATGAGAGAATTGACATTGCAATCTTGTATATGTGAGGTCCCAAAGTCAGTAGCTGGGTCCAGAATTACACGGATGATAACTTCAACGATGATGAAGAGGAATGGACTAGCACGTGGAAAGGATTCAAGGACGCATTGAATGCCTCCTTCCTAGACAAAGGACTTACAGAGAATGCACAGGAGAGGCTAGAACATCTCCGCCAGGGCCCCAATGAGAGGGCAGAAGATTTCTTCAAGGAATTTGAAGTTATCATGCGAGATGCCAGATACATCTGTCAGAGAAGCATCGGAAGAAACAGTACTGGCTATACGAAATCTAAATCATGCAACCACAACTGAAGCAGTTACCAATCTCAAAAGTCGTAAGAGATTTGTCCGAGGTACCCGAGGACGTGAGCTAAAGTTGCGAACCACAATTGAGAATATCGACAATGGTGTGCAGATTGAAATGGAAGCCCTCCTAGACAGCGGAGCCACAGGGTCCTGTATCAATAAGGACTTTGTAGAACGGCACCAGCTCACTGTTAAGGAGCTACCAGTCAAAATGCCGGTCTATAACGCCGATGGCACTCTGAACAAAAATGGTTCCATAGAAGGCTATGTACAAGTCTGAATGGTGATAGGAGATCATGCTGAACGAATAGATTTGGCAGTTACCAATTTAGGCAAGACAGATATCTTCCTAGGTATAGATTGGCTATGTTACCATAATCCCAGCATTGATTGGAAGGAATCCACGTTGACATTTGAACATTGTCCTGACAAATGCGGATATTTGCCACACTATGAATCGCCTGAGGATGATAGTACAGAGGGAAAGCTTGTCGATGGTGAAAGGATCTTCTGGTTTGATTGGAATGGATATCTCTCCGACCAAGGTCATATCAAAGTACAAACCACTACTACAGATGCCGCTACTCCGTACCTCGCCGAGTATGCTGATGTATTTAGTAAAAAGGATTTTGACCAAATGCTGGAAAGACGTCCATGGGATCATGCTATAGAATTAACGCCATGTTTTTCGGACTTACAAACTCACCTGCCACGTTCCAAGCGTTCATGAATCACATCCTTCGAGAGTTAATCGATCAAGGACATGTCATTGTCTACATGGATGATATCCTTATCTTCACGGACAACATTGAGGAACACCGAGTCATCGTCAGAAAGGTTCTTGATATCCTAAAAGACAACAAGCTGTACTTGAAACCCGAAAAGTGTACCTTTGAAGCTAAGGAGGTCGAATATCTCGGAATCATTGTAGGCAATGGACAAATCCGGATGGACCCAAAAAAGGTTGAAGCAGTTCGAACCTGGCAGCCACCAGAGAAAAAACGTGAACTACAGTCGTTTTTAGGGTTTTGCAACTTCTTCCGCCGATTCATCCAAGATTTCAGTAAAATTGCCAAACCCCTAACACGACTCACAGGGAATACGACTTGGGAATGGACGTCTCTTGAACAGGATGCATTTGATCGGTTAAAGGACCAGATCATCGAAGATGTCACTCTCATTATCCCAAGAGAAGCTGGAAAGTTCCGAGTTGAAGCCGATTCCTCTGACTACGCTAATGGTGCAGTCCTGTTACAGAACGTCGATGGAAAATGGAGACCAGTAGCTTTCAGATCCAGGTCACTCAACGAGGTTGAACGGAACTACGAAATTTACGACAAAGAGATGATGGCCATCATGGACTCCCTCTCGGACTGGAGGCAGTACTTGCTGGGCGCAAAAGAACCTGTTGAAGTCTTCACAGATCACCAGAACCTCCAGTACTTCCAGAAGCCTCAGAAACTGAACCGACAACAAGCCAGATGGGTAGTCGAAATTGCTGAATACCATATCAAACTCTTCCATAAGCCTGGGAAATCAATGGAAAAAGCTGATGCCCTGTCACGGATGTCAGGCCTTGAGAAAGGGGAGAATGACAACACCAACGTCACGCTGCTAAAACCGGAATTTTTCATTTCTTAGATAACGGATCAGACATCTGCTCCCAAAGATGATCTACTTAATCTCATCTGTAGAAAGAAAAACCAGCGAGACAAGCTTGTACAAGTCGCCCTAGAATCTAAAGACAAGGAATGGCTCGAAACTAAGGATGGACTAGCAGTTTGGCAAGGACATATCTATGTCCCTAAGGACAAAGAACTCAGAGGACGAATCATACAGGCACACCACGACGCCCAGACAGCAGAACACCCCGGCCGCTATAAAACCATTGAGTTGATTACATGCAACTACTGGTGGCCAGGAATCAGTCAGGATGTCAGAATCTACGTAGAAGGCTGCGAAAAATGTCAAGCTACAAAGACGCATCGTACAAAGCCTGTAGGACCGCTACATCCACATGACGTACCATCTGAGCCTTGGGAAATCATCGGAACAGATATGATTGGCGAGTTACCGGAGTCTGGAGGGTATAATGCCATCAGTGTGTTTGTTGATCACTTCACGAAGAGGTTGCAACTCTTTGCCACACATACTACGATAACATCTGAAGGAATGGCACGTGTCTATCGTGACAAAGTATTCCCAGTCCATGGGATGGCCCCGAAAGATCGTCCATGATCACAGCCCTCAGTACCACGCCCGCTTCATGAAGGAACTGTACAAGTTGCTGGGAATCGAAAGCAACTATACAACTGCATACCACCCTCAGACTAATGGCCAGACGGAACGGATAAATCAAGAAATTGAACATTACATCCATCTTTTTGTGAATCATCATCAGAGCGACTGGCATGAATGGCTTCCTATGATGGAGTTTGCGTACAACGATTGAGTACACTCAGCTACGAAAGTTTCACCCTTCTATGCAGACAATGGCAGACACCCATACAGAGGAACAACACCAAAGATGACATCACAAAACCCAACAGCCCAGGAGTTTGCCGATAATATGAAACGGATCAGGGAAGAAGTAGGATCAGCACTGAAAAAAGCTGCCGAGGATATGAAGCGCCAATATGACAAACACCGGAACAAAGCGATAGAATATAAAGCTGGTGACAAAGTTTGGCTTGAAGGAACCAACTTAACAACAGATCAACCAATGAAGAAATTAGGTGACAAACGATTTGGACCGTTTAAAGTTCTTGAAAAGGTCGGACCCAGCTCATATAAACTCGACATCCCTCGCACATGGAAAAGAATCCATAACGTCTTCAACGAAACGCACCTATCCTCGTACCATGAACCCCAGTTCCCAACACAACCCTGAAATACTGAACCACCGCCAGAAGTAGTAGGAGAAGAGGAAGAATACGAGGTAGAGGAGGTAGTCGACTCACGCAAGTATCGGAATGGCATCCAGTACAAGGTAAAATGGGAAGGTTATGGACCACATGAAATGACGTGGGAACCTGCAGCTAATATGACGAATGCCAAAGAAGCTGTTCAGGACTTCCACAAGAAGTATTCTAACAAGCCCAGGCCTCGAGTCCTTAAATGGATCGAGATTCCGATTGCTCAATTTCCCACTGAATTGTTCCAACCAATCCCTACATCCGACATAGAACCAATCCCAAGTAACATGCCATCTGAAGCACTTGTCAACCGACTTGCGCGTCATGGAATTCGCGCCTTAAGAGGGGGGTAATGTTACGATCACTTCTTTTTCATCTTATCTTTTCCTTATCTTGTCTTATCTTTTATCTTTTGTCTTATCTTCTATCTCTGTCAAGTCCATGCCTCGGGCCTCCACTTCGCCGCTTGGTACTCCGAAGATCTGCCTTTTATTGTAATCTCCCCTTATTGTTCTTTCTCGCTACACATACCCATTCACTCTAGTCCCTCCTTATTGTCTTTTACTTTACCCTGCAGGACTACACGTATAACTCCTAGTAGTTAGTCTGGCGCTCCGCACCGTTGCGCCAATCCGTAGATATAAATACTGCTTGTACGCTACTGTAGTTCCTCAGTTTAATTATCGACTTAGATTCCCTCCTTTACTCTGTGCTCCTCTAAGTCTTCAGGCTCAACGCCTTGAAGTACCCTCTCTACAGCCTTTGGACTTATAAGTTCTTTGGCTCGCTCCTTGTCACCGGTGATACCGCCGCTCCGACTTGGCTGCTACTCAGCTCCTCCCTTCTACACTCTTGACCTCCGGGGACTAACGGCGTAACGGCGGTGTTGTTAATAACTGCACTACTGTCCCACTCGTCTTCCGCACTTAGACACTCTGTGACCTTTGGCACGGTTACATGGTGTGCATGATCTTAACAGTATAATTAAACTCAATCCGTTAACGTCGTACTGACATATCATTTTTTATGCCTCCGAAAACTCGAGCTCAATCTAGAGCTAACTCCGAAGAAAACACTTTCTTCACCACAGCCCAATCTTTCGCCCCTTTTACCGAATCTATCCCAGCCATCGGTCAACCACGTCGCCGTAATCGCGGTTTCGGTCCAGCTACAGTTCCAACTACGTCGACTCTTCCTGAAGCCATGGAAGAAGAACAGCAATTCGAGTACAGTACTTTGTTCACTAGTGACGGACAACCTGTCCAAGTCCTGACCCCTCGCCATGGACAACCCCCCGTGGTCGCTCCGGCTTGGGGCCGATCTACAACTCGAATTGATTCTCCAATTCTTCAAGCCATCGCTCGCCGTACGGGGAAACAACCCCAACGCAGAGCAGCTTCTGAATCTCCTCATGACCCACCTCCTCACTTCGATTTGGATACTGGTGATCATGACGATCAAGACCCTCCTGTCGACCCCAATGACCCGGGTGCCGACAATAATCATGATGACCTGGATGACGACTCTGGCGGTTTACCGCGTGGTGAGCCTGGTGACCCCAGTGGACCTGGCGGTCCTGGTGGTCCTGGTGGACCTGGTGGACCTCATTCCCCAATTTCTCCTGACATCCCCAACGAGCAACGTGCTATGTTGGATCTCCTCTCGGGGTTTAAGGTTTCTATGGAAACCCTCGGTACTGTTCTCGCCGCACTCGGCCGTCCTTCTGACAGCTCTGAATCCAAGAGCAAGGTCAAGGAGCCCAAGGTATTCGACGGTTCGGACCCCCGAAAACTCAAGACGTTCTTTGTCAATCTCGCCCTGGTCTTCAATGACCGTCCCAAGTACTTCACCGACCAACGGAAGGTGAACTACACCCTTTCTTATCTCAGTGGGTCAGCCAAAGAATGGTTTGTCCCTGACATCCTTGACCCGGATCTCGACTCGCTGCCAGCCTGGACGTCGTCCTTCACGGCCCTTGTAAAAGAGCTACAGGACAACTTCGGCGTTTACGACGCCCAAGGCGAGGCCGAGGACGCCCTTGGTAACCTTAAGATGAAGGAAACCGAGAACATCCGGAAGTACAACATCCGGTTCAACACCCTGGCTGCTAGTACCAACTGGGATTCTGCTGCCCTGAAATGGGCTTATGGACGAGGCCTGGCTGAACGCATCAAGGACAAAATGGCGCGTTTGTCCGAACTGGCGACGCTCGCCGCTTATCGTCTGGAAGTTCTTCGTATTGACAACCGTTACTGGAAGTGCGAAGAAACTAAGAAGCGTGAGGCTCGTAAGCCTTTTATTGCTCGGAACCCGAAGAAGGGTTCCTCGGACTTCAAGACTGGTTCTACTAACCAGCACAACAATTCTCAGCCTTCGGGCTCTTCGGCGCTGTTCCCGCCGAAACCCAAACCCTTCTCTGGTGGTAAGCCTAACAACAATGGTAAGCCCCAGAATTCTTCGAATTCCGGCCAATCCGGCGGTCAGCGCCCCGCGTTCAACCATCTAGGAGCAGATGGTAAAGTACTTCCCTCCGAACGGGAAAGAAGGATGAAGAACCACCTTTGTCTCCTCTGCGGTGGTAAGCATCAGATTGCTGACTGTAACAAGCGAAAGGCCCGGGAATCGAAGGGCCGTGCTGCCGAGGTTGAAGAAACCCCCGAAGCAACCATTGAGGTTGTTGAAGAGGATTCGGAAAACTAATCCGCAGCTCTTGTTCCCCGGTACGAAACGGGAGCTGCGTTGATCAGGTTCGTACCTCACCTGGGAGTTATATCTCAACACGTCCGCTCTTTCTTCCATTGAACGCTCTCTTGTAATATCTTTAACTACTGAATTCTCGTTATCTGATTCGGCCGCGCCGGCCGAACCTATTTCTGCTCTTCTTAAATTTCCTACTCTTGTTGATTCTGGTTCTACTGACTCTTTCATTGATACTCGTTATGTTTCTCAAAATTCTATTCCTACGACCAAAATCTCTCCTGTTAATCTTCGTCTCTTTGATGGTTCATTATCTTCTAAACCCATTACCGATATGGCGAATATTGCCGTTCGGTTTCCTTCCGGCGAGCTGCTTCTATTGCCCTTTTATGTTACTCATTTAGATTCATCCTGTAAAGCAGTACTAGGTTACAGTTTCTTATCCCGCTACAATCTGTTGATTGACTGGGCATCTCGAAACATTACGTTCCGTAACACTTCACACTTTGATTCTCCACAGACGTCTGTGCCTTCTGCCATCAATCCTGTTGTTGCAAAGGTCGCTGTTCCGCTACCGGAACTTTCGCCGTCGGTTTTACCGACAATTCTGGAGACCCCTCCTGGGGACTCACCTCGCTCTCGCTCTCGCTCCCACTCTCGGACTTCACGGGCCAAGCCCCTTTCGTCCAAATTTCCCTTTGAACCCATCTATTCTTATCCTACGGTCTCTCAATTCGCTGCTCAGCTGGAAACTCCCGAGGTCGACATTGCACTGGTAAGTGTGTAAGACCTGGGTCAGAATAGGTCTTAAAGTGGGTTGTTGGTATGATGAGTTTACGTTGTAGCATGCTAGGAGCAGGCTGGAGCTCGAAGGGAGCTACGGAAACCGCGACCGAGGACGGGAATGACCTAGTGATGGCTAGAGTTGGGAGGTGGACCCTTGAAGAGGTCCCTGTAAGGTCCAAGGGGGTCCCTCAGGCGTAGGTAGCGGAGGTGGAGATACGGAACCTAGTAGCGTTGCGTAGGAGGAGTTGTACTCGCTAGAACGTCAACGTAGTATTGAATAGGTCGTAGAGGGAATAGGTATAGAGCGTGTGAGCTCCTAAGGATGTATACGCCCGGGGTGGTAGGTTCCCGGGGACTGAACTTGAGGATGGTCGTCCTCGAGTGTGGGAGGTCGTAACGGAGAAGCGATACGTCGTTCGACGTAAGAAGTAGCTTCGACGTTACCTAGATTGAGATCCCGGAGCTTAGGAAGCAATGGGGGAGCTCAAGGAGGTATTGGGGAGGTTGGCTCTCCAAAGCGTTAGGCGTTGGGGAGCTTTAGTATTGTTCGAGGGAGCTCGAAGACTCACTCGGGTGGCTTAGACGTGAAGTAAAAGCGTATATTCGATCGTGTAGACGATCGTCGAAACCGTAGACAAGAATATAGAGAAACAGAGATAAAGAAACAGAGAGTAGAGAGAATTCCGTATAGTTAGCAGGTACAAAGGGACAGGGACTGGACCTATGTAAAGGGTGTGTGTTCAAAATATACCAAGCTAGGGCTTCAGGACACTGCGGCGTTACTTAAATAGGTACGGGAATTGAACAAGAGAACATCTGGGGGCATGAGGCAGCTAATCGGGGGGAGGAAGGTAATCGAGATTAATACTTAAAGGGGTTATCGGTTAGGAGGGTTTTCGTATGCGTGTCGGGGTGCAGGACGTTTGGGTAGTTGCGTCAGGAATACTTGAGGAGGTGTTTGGAGGTCCTTGGGGGGGTGCAGAGGACATACGGGAGGTGGGTAGGATGTATGGCAACGTGTGGCGGGTACTGGGACTGGTCTGGTTGTAGCCAGGGCATGACAAAGTGCTGCAGTCTTTAACAGGGCTTGCAAGGATGCTGGTATGGAACCTATCCTTCTTCGTGCTATTCACTCTGAGGTCGCGGCCCGTGCCGCCGACCGCTCCTCCACCGCTCCTACTGTCCCTCCACTTCCTCCTTCCATCCCAGCAGAGTATGCTGAGTTTGCAGACGTCTTCGACGAGATTGCTGCAGATTCACTTCCTGAACACAGACCCTACGACTTGAAGATTGACTTGGAAGAAGGCGCTTCGCCGCCTCTCGGCCGTATTTATCCTTTGTCTGAAAAGGAGCTAGTCGCCCTTAAAGACTTTATTGACAAACAGCTGGCTACTGGTGCCATCACCCCATCATCCTCTCCTCACGGCGCTCCGGTCCTTTTTGTCCCGAAGAAAGATGGCAAACTTCGCCTTTGCGTCGATTTCCGTGGAACCAATCGTATCACCAAAAAGGATCATTACCCACTCCCACTCATTTCAGATCTTCTTGATGCTCCGAAAAGAGCTAAAATATACTCCAAATTGGATCTCGCTCATGCTTATCATCTCGTCAGAATCGCTGAAGGTGACAAATGGAAGACCACCTTTCGGACCCGCTACGGCTCTTATGAATGGAAGGTTATGCCGTTCGGCCTTACAAACGCCCCTGCGGCTTTCCAGCGGTTTGTTAATGACATCTTCTCTGACATGCTCGATGTTTGTGTCATCATCTATTTGGACGATATTCTGATCTATTCTGATACGCCAGAAGAACACCAAGAACACGTCAAGGAGGTTCTTCGGCGACTTCGCCATCATCGGCTTTACGCCAATCCCGAGAAGTGCGAATTCAATATGGATACTGTTGAGTATTTGGGTTATATTCTTTCTCCCAACGGATTAACCATGTCCAAGGAGAAAGTTCAGACAGTTCTAGAGTGGCCGGTCCCGAGGAAGGTTAAGGACATTCAGTCCTTCTTGGGTTTTGCAAATTTCTATCGTCATTTCATTTATAATTATAGCGATATCGTTGTGCTGATGACTCGGCTTACCCAAAAAGGCGCTCCCTGGATCTGGGACAGCAGCTGTCAAGAGGCCTTCGAAAACCTCAAAATCGCTTTTACTTCTGCGCCAATATTGGCCCATTGGGAGCCGAATTGCCCACTTATCGTGGAGACCGACGCTTCCGATTACGCCATTGCAGCGATTCTTTCCATCCAATATGCTGACGGTGAAATTGATCCTCTAGCCTTCCTTTCCAGAACGCTTCATGCAGCTGAACTCAACTACGATACTCACGACAAAGAGCTACTGGCCATCTTTGAGGCCTTTAAAGCTTGGCGTCATTATCTGGAAGGCTCGGGTGATCCGGTGGACGTCGTCACCAATCACAAAAATCTTGAGTATTTTTCTACTACCAAGGTTCTCACCCGCCGACAGGTCCGATGGTCAGAATTTTTGCATCAATTTAATATGGTCATTCACTTCCGGCCGGGGAAACTCAGCGAGAAACCCGATTCAATAACTAGACGCTGGGACATCTACCCTAAAGAGGGGGATATCGGCTACGCCCAAGTGAACCCTCATAACTTCCGTCCTATCTTTACTAACAAACAACTCACTGCGTCTCTTCAAGCTACCTTCCTAGAAGGCCCGGTTTTATGAGCCTCGATTATCATGGATATCGAAGCCCTACACCAAGCAATCATCCTCGCCCTTCCCGCCGACCCGAGCTCCGTTGTTGGTTTGGAACTTGCTCAAGATCCTTCCAATGAACGTTGGAGCTTAGGTAGTGACAAGCTACTACGCCTTGGCGACCGGATTTATGTTCCTAATCATGGCGACCTTTGCCTTCAAGTCCTCCGTTACTTTCATGATCACCCACTCTCCGGCCATTTCGGCCAGAACCAAACGCTAGAAGCTGTACGTTGTCAATACACCTGGCCCAAGGTCAGAGACTTCGTACGTGACTACGTTACCTCTTGCACTATCTGTGGGTGCAACAAACCTCGCCGTCACTGGCCTTACGGGTTGTTGAAGCCTCTGCCGGTTCCGGTCCGACCATGGGATTCCATCTCCATGGACTTCATTGAGCAACTGCCAATGTCGAATGGCTATACAGCTATTCTCGTCGTAGTGGATTGATCTTCCAAGCAAGCTATATTTATTCCAACTTACGACACCATTACTTCCGAACAACTAGCTGAGCTTTTTGTTATTCACGTCTTCTCTAAACATGGTGTTCCTAATCATGTCACTTCTGATCGTGGTTCCGAATTTGTTTCGGCGTTTTTCCGGGCTCTTGGTAAAGCGCTCTCCATGGATCTACTACCCTTCTCCTCTTCCTCGACAGCCCGGACGGCCCGGCCTCTGGCATCTCTGGGGGCGATTTTCTCCTCCTGGTGGCGTCCGTAATCAACCAATCCAACTTCCGGTTGAAGTGGCGGTGATATGTGTTGGCCTTCACCTGGCCATCGCACAGTTGCCGGTTGTCGGCGAGAAGCTGAGCCACCTGGCTCTCAAGAACCGCCAGGCGCTCGCCGGTCGGGTTGGCGCTGACCTCCTTTTTTGCAATCGACGGGCGCCCAGAGTAGGAACACTTCACCTTCGCGTCGTGACAGGGTTTGCAAATAATAGAGCTCCTCTTGCCAGCCTGCATCTGGCAAGAGATCTTCTTCACCCTGCATCGTTCGCAGGGAGCTCTATCATCGTCGTCGTCGTCTTCTCCGTCATCGCCGTCGTCGGGGTCACCGCCGGCCGCCTGTACAGGGGAGGATCAGCAAGTGCTAGGGAAAAAATAACTCTCATACGTACCTCGTCCTGAACCCTTCCTTTCCCTTTTCCCTTAACCCTCCTGATCTCCACCACCGGTCGACGTGGAGATTCTGAAACCTCTCCCGGAGAGGTGCCACGCCGACTACGGGCCGTAGCTGCTTCCGCCATCCTTCGTCGATGCTCCTCCCTCGCCAGGGCTTGTACCCTCTCCTCCTCCACTAATTTCTTGGCTGCCTCCTCTTCAGCCTTTTGTTTCGCAGCCGCCGCTAACAAGCTTGCCTCGTTTTTGTGTGAAAGAGAAAGGAAGGAATCTAATGGGCACTCCAACCAACCAATCTAATACACAATATGCGAGTTCACTGCTATCAAATTTATTTAATAGCAAGGGGTAGCGTTGGCAAAGGTTCCGCAAAGCTTTGAGAGCTAAGTAAGAAGCTTTGATCAATCAATTTGAATTGTTCTAAGGATTCGATATATTCCTTTGATTAAGGTAGATCCAGCACGATTTGTGCTTTGGTTTGTATTAATTTGGGTATATCAAGAATTGGGGTTTTTGAATCAAAGTAAATTAAAACCGAAACACACAGACCCCTACGGAGGGCTAGAACTATGTGCTGGCACAACCACACAGCGTGATTTGCCCTTAAGACCAACAACTGATCTTAAGTTCGAAGAATACCCAACAACTGGATATACTTCTCGCAGTCACAAGGAGCAGAACACGATGTTCCTATACTCACAAGTGCCGGGCCCGAATGGCTGCTAGCGAAGAGGCTTCAGTCTGGCGGGAGTGTGTCTTTCCTTTTTACGGATTAGCACTGCAACGTCGTCCCAAAATCACTTGTATTCCAGATACATCGGATCGCTATTTATACATACAGAATATAGAGTCGCACAGTACAATTAATTTAATACAATAAACGTTCGGAACCGCAAGGAAACTTCTACACTCGGTCAGATATCATTTAATTTGAATCTACATGTCCTTATTTGGTCCATAATTGGTTCCAAGATTCAAGTATACCTCCAAACATAGGTAGGTACTTCGTTATTCATTTAATTTAATTGTTTTGGAGAATGACTCGAATGGTGTTCAACCGTCATTTCGGTTCAACACTTACTTCGATCGTTTGTCACCTCGTCCGGAGGCAGATCAGCTCTCCTCGATTCTAATCCTATCAATCTGATTCATCTGGATTAAACTAATTGCTTCTCTCTTTCAATAGACACCCATTGTGCCTATACTCTATCAAGGGAGTTAAGCATAGTATTCATTTAATTGCATTCTTCATTATTTTCTACGTCAGGACTCCTTTGACATTCATTTGATATGTCTTCGGAGCCTCGCAGTCTTCCGATCGTTCTTCTAGTCATTTTCCTCAACCATGCAACTTGATTGGTCTATTAGACTAAATCGCAGTCTTTTAGATTAATGCATGATCTCGTTCTAGAAGGAGTATTTGATAATTCCTGAGTTCTAGAAAGTCATTTCGAGTCAATCCTTGGTTCATGGTCACTTGAGTAAGTTCTTCCAAACTCCTGCCAGTGTAAGGTCCAATAAGAATACCCTTGGTATGTCATACGTGAATGGTCATCCTTCGGATGTAGTCCGAGTCTGGTATAATCCTGCTTGACAAACAGGTAGACTGCTATCCGAAGGTAGTATCGGGGATGGGTAAACTAACCAACTTGTGGTAGTATGGGTATATGGTCCCTTCAACTTATTAGACTGATTCAGTATTGACTTTGACTGTCAATCTGGGTCTCAATTACAGTCCTCTTGATACGAATCTATACGTGAAAATGTCACAATTCACAGCATAGACGTCTAGCCAAAATTTAGGCGTGTCACCGCTGCCGCCGCCTTTTTCTCCTTCATTCTTCGAACCTTCTCCTCCGCCTTCCTGATGACCTCTTCTTTGTCCTCATCCAAGTCGTCGTCTTCGAAGGGGGCAGGTCGAACGGGTGTTGGGGGTTGTCCCGAAGGGCCGGCGGTAGAAGCTGGGGTGGTAGTTGTTTGGGTTCGGCGAGTCGACATTCTGGACTTAGGAGAGTGGGAAAAGTTAGGGCCACAGCGGCAAAATCTGGCCCTTTTTATAGGGACAAAATGGTGCACGGACCAGCGAAAATTTTCCTTCGAATTGTGTTTGGTTTACGGTGAACCGAAAATTTTCATTGATGACTAACGCCAATTCCCGGTACCAACGGCTTTTGAAAATCTTCCTGCTGACTGATAGGCCAAATCCCCGATGCTGACGGCTTTTAAAATTTTTCTTTGGTGACTAATCAACTCCCGGCATTAATGGCTTTCGAGGGCTCAAGCCTAAGAGGGGGATACTGTCAAGTCCATGCCTCGGGCCTCCACTTTGCTGCTCGGTACTCCGAAGATCTGCCTTTTATTGTAATCTCCCCTTATTGTTCTTTCTTGCTACACATACCCATTCACTCTAGTCCCTCCTTATTGTCTTTTACTTTACCCTGCAGGACTACACGTATAACTCCTAGTAGTTAGTCTGGCGCTCTGCACCGTTGCGCCAATCCGTAGATATAAATACTGCTTGTACGCTACTGTAGTTCCTCAGTTTAATTATCGACTTAGATTCCCTCCTTTACTCTGTGCTCCTCTAAGTCTTCAGGCTCAACGCCTTGAAGTACTCTTTCTACAGCCTTTGGACTTATAAGTTCTTTGGCTTGCTCCTCGTCACCGGCGATACCGCCGCTCCGACTTGGCTGCTACTCAGCTCCTCCCTTCTACACTCTTGACCTCCGGGGACTAACGGCGTAATGGCGGTGTTGTTAATAACTTCACTACTGTCCCACTCGTCTTCCGCACTTAGACACTCTGTGATCTTTGGCACGGTTACACAGTGTGCATGATCTTAACAATCTCCCTGATCCTATATCTTGTCTTATCTTGTCACCTGACCTATTATTTATGCTTACTGATACAACATGCGCTTTTCATTTACTTATATTAAACACAGCAGTCTCACAACACGTATACAGCATGACGATTGAGCTTTCATTATGTCATGCCTCGACCGTTAGCCACAGCTCCCTTTCTCATGTCTTCATGCCTGGTGACTACCAGGACAGCCCCAGTATCAACCATACACTCTCACAGTCCGCACAGATCCACCTCCGTACCTCCCCAAGATATACCATTTACCATCTTCAGCTTCCTCAACACGAGTAACTCCTAAAACCTCCCCCAACACGCGTAAGAAGCCCTCCTACACCTACCCCATTAAGGTACTAATCTCGATTACATGCCTCATGGTCCCTGATGTCCCCTTGTTCACTTCCTGTACCTATTTAAGTAGCTCGGACACGTCCCCAACAGGCAGCTTGGTATATTTTGAACACACACCCTTTACATAGGTCCAGTCCCTGTCCCTTTGGACCTGCTAACCGTACGGAATTCTCTTTACTCTCAGTCTCTTTATCTCTGTTTCTCTCTACTCTTGTTACTGTCCCAACGATCGCCTATCTGATCCAATATACGCTTTTACCTCACATCTAAGCAACCCGAGTGAGTCTTCGAGCTCCCTCGAACAATACTAAAGCTCCCCAACGCCTAACACCTTGGAGAGCCAACCTCCCCAATACCTCCTTGAGCTCCCCCATTGCTCCCCAAGCTTCGGGATCTCAATCTAGGTAACGTCGAAGCTACTTCTTACATCGAACGACGTATTGCTTCTCCGTTACGACCTCCCATACTCGAGGACGACCATCTTCGGGTTCAGTCCCCGGGAACCTACCACCCCGGGCATATACACCCTTAGGAGCTCACACGCTCTATACCTATTTTCTCTACGACCTATTCAATACTACGTTGACGTTCTAGCGAGTACAACTCCTCCTACGCAACGCTACTAGGTTCCGTACCTCCACCTCCGCTACCTACGCCTTAGGGACCTCCTTGGACCTTACAGGAACCTCTTCAAGGGTCACACCTCCCAACTCTAGCCATCACTAGGTCATTCCCGTCCTCGGTCGTGGTTTCCGTAGCTCCCTTCGAGCTCCAGACTGCTCCTAGCACGCTACAACATAAACTCATCATACCAAAAACCTACCCTAAGACCTATTCTGACCCAGGTCTTACACATTACTTATACATTGCTTTACTTATGTTCTACTCATGTTTGCCACTAACCCAGGGCGGAGGGTTGTTTACTTGTATATAAGCTGTAGTTACCTGCTGTATTTCCTTAGCTTTGATCTCATCTATTCTACCTGGTTTAGCCCAGAACTTTGCTTATTCCCTTTATCGCCCCGCTGTTTGAGGTTTTCTTGAGTGTGACGCCTGGTGACATCCGTTACTAGAACCAGTCACTGACATCTAGTTGGACACATGAGTCTGTATTGGATGAAAGCCCATCTTTCCTACTTCATTCTTTTGAAGTTATCCATATGTACTTTAATATGTCTTGATCTGTCTGTGTTGTCTGGTTCCGAGTGCTTGGACATTTCTGCCTTCTACTTCTATTCCTACTACATACTTGTTTTCTATGCATTCAGCCTATCAGACCTCAGTATCTTGTCAACAATATAACTATATGGCTTTCGAATAGACTAATATCTTTGCAAGAAATCTTTGTATTAATTCAGAAATTATGCGATGGGGTTCAAAATTCTTCGGGTTTCTGGAGATTTTCAAAATCAAGTAAGTCTTCGAAACCGAACTGGGCTTTGGGTACTTTATCGAAATTTTATTCAGATTCTCTCACATTTCAAGTGGATGATTTTCCTGATGAGTGTACTCTGAATTTCCACGATAGGCGTTTCTTCAGGTGATGCTTACTTCGGCTCGGACGGTTCTCAAGTACAGTATCTGGATTCTTTGATTTTACAGTATCTACATTATTTGATCTCCTCTGAGGAGTCGACGATACACGCGCGTATTCCAACAATGGAATGATAACTTAGCACACCAACTTATCTAGTCCAGCTGGTACCTGTCCGTGGGCAGTAAATATTCAGCAGTATCAACGAAAAAGATGCAACAAAGAGCATTTAAGTGAAGACGGGTGACTTACGGTCCAATTATGTGTAGAAGCGGCTCTCTTGTACCCTTGCAGTGCCTCCAAAATGCCGTAGGGAGTATTCCAATTCGGCGCCAATCGAGCCGGTCTAGGATCCAGATTCGATATTGCAAGTTTGATCTGTAGAAGCACTGAGGCAATGCTGAAAGTCGAACTTCAGATGGCGAGGAGCACTATCATTATCATATACACCTACTTATAACTGGGGAGCCATCCAGACGAGGTAAGCAGGTCCATGCAGATTGACCCCCCTGCAAGATGAGAAAGTTTTCCATCGTGGGGTAGTAGCAGTTTCGGATAGACGTACCTCCAGTTACATGACCTCCTCCTCCGTGGATGAATGGTAGGAACCTTGGAGTAATGATGCGGAAGAATGGTGGACTAATCGGGTAGTCTGGTGGGAAGCGAATTTCGAAAATCACAGAGTTGAGATTCCTGAGTATATGGAATGTTAACAGATTCCCAAACAGCAACGTTGAATACAAAAGCTTACTTCGCCTTCATGTCCTTCGCAATTGGTAACTTTTCATCAAACGAATGCAGTTCTACAATCCACTGGAAAAGATTGTCACCCATAAATTCCTCAGACATGAACCATCCTAGTTCCTTTAAGCTACTGCAAGATTTCTGCTCCTTCAACAACGCTTTCAACTCTTTCTGCACCGCCATCGTCGCGCCAGGGCTAGACAGCTCGGGTGGAGGCATAAGTTTTGAGACGGCTGATTGAACATATTCCGAATCATGGACCCAGTCATCGACAGGACGCGATTTAGGCAGAAGTTGTTGCTGACGGGCGAGGGTGGGAGCAAGGGATGATGATAACTGATAAGGGGCACCCTTCGAGGGGCTATAGTCGTCAAAGCCCATTTCGTCGTCGTCAATCTCCATTGGATCATTTGCTTTGCCCTTGCCCTTTCCAATGAACTCATCTGCAGACTCAACAAAGTCAAACACGGCTTGGTCCTCACTGTCAGGATTGTCTTCGACCGCTTCAGCCTGTCGTATACGAAGGATAGTCTCCAACTGGTGTGTCGGCTCGGGAATCTGGATGCGTTGTTGTCCCAAGGTGACAGGGTGGGCAGGGTCAAGCTTCACGAAAGGTGTTAGCTGTTGAGGTTGTCTCGGTGGTATAGGAATTGTTTCCGGTTCATCTGTACTCCCTTGAGTGGCCCTACTTTTAACGAGCAGATAACGGCTATACATTTTCAGGGGGCTTGGTCATCGAGCTGTTTTGTAAAGAATGTAGGGATGAGACGTACACAAACAGCCAATGCGTCTTATCGACAACGAAATGCGGAGCAGAGCTGACGAATTCTGAGGGCAGGTTGACTAACTCAACGATAGCGACACAACTCGAGGGGCAGATTTTGCTGTTACGCCAGCCAGCGGCACGATTACCTCCTGCATAGTGACCCATGGACAAGAGACCGTCTTTCGCGAGATATACACCTGGAATTTCGATTTCAATTTGTCAGAAAGGTAGACAGTAAAGGAGTGAATAAGACCTTGCCATTCCCGTATGCTCTACCGTTGGCAATCGATTTGAACCACAATCCATTTCGGATGATCTGATCAGAAGGTTATGAGCCATATGAACAACAAGTTTTCCTATCGTCACTCACCGAATGCCAATTTCGAACAGGAGAACCATGGAACGCCTGTCAACGCAGAAAGCAGACATTAAATTGGAACGTGATACGACGCAATAAGATTTAGTCGTACGTACATAGAGCGACGGATACATCTTTGCATTCTGGTTTCGAGTTTTGGATTCTTCGACAGCAGCATTGAACTTGGCTTCGGCGTCAGGTGCGCCAACACTGAAACGATACTGTCTCCAGCAGGATCCTAAGAGAAGCAATCCCCTACGGCTTAGTAACAGAGGGGCGTGCAATAGTAATCGAATGGTAACATACCGACGTTCTTGATTGACTCTTCCTGCGATGAAATCTCTTCGAGGTACGCCGTACAAGACCCTACACACCTGGGGAACACTACTGTATGAGCACGTATGATCTTTATGGCGAAGAAAAAATGCTTACCATCGTAACAGTTTCCACGCAGCAGGTAAAACATCAGCCGCCTCGGGCATTGTTACGAGTCGCGGTTTAGACTTTCCAGGCTTCACCTTTCGTTCAAGATGTTTCCTGTAGCAGGTCGTTTAGAGAAGCGAACTTGAGCCATTGATAAAAGACACACTTGATTTCGAGGATCTAGAATTATTGATGTTTTGAATGTAAGATAAGTCAACGGCAAGGGACACTTACCGGAGGCACCGAGTCCAGCAATTGCACAACTGATGCTCGCATCTATAAGATATATCAGTGCTACATTTTCCTTTTCATGTACGCAACATGTGCAATGACTTACCTGTTGCAAATCAAGGTCATCGAAATCACACAAACAATCTGAATCCACCACCTGTGGCCGCGGGGATTCAATCGGAGTAGTAGGAGGAGGAGTGGCGATGCTATTTTGCAAATGACCACCAGCGATCATCACTCTCGTCTGCAGAGCAGAGTAACTTGTCTGGGGAGGCAAGACCTTCGTCACATCTGGTAACGGAACTCTGAGACCCATGCCTATTGGTAGAGGCTCGTCAAGCGCGCTTTCTATCGCGGCAGCATATGTGATCGAAACCAAGAGATCAACGGTTTCTGGATTATGGATAATATCATACTGGGAAGGAGAGTTGCATGAGGACAGTGAAGGAGTGGCGCATCAACTTGGGAGTCTTTACCTCAACAGAAGGACCGTGATTCAGAGAATAGTATCGATATGAGCAAAGCTTGGAGTTGCAGACGTAGGGTTTCAGAGCAACATAGTCCGTGTCGAGTTTGTTGTGGCAGACAATACAGTACAGTGTGCAGAGCTGGAAAAAATTAGAATATTGTACAACAAGGTGCACCATCAAACCTACTGTCAGTCTTCTAATCAAGTAACAGAAAGCCGTCAACGGCCAGTCTAATTCTTCGTCTTTTCCTATACCATAAAGAGGATCATCAGGAAGGATGGTGGTATTTTTACGTATCATTGCGCGTTCGGCCTGATCCTCGACCTGGATTTCCTGTAACACTGTGTTGGCATGTGTTTCGTCAATGCTAGAGGTTTCCGAAACTTACTTGAAGCTTGTTTTCCAGTACTTCCTGCTCTGGCTTTTGACTTTTCTCCGCTTCCGAAAGGAGCCTTTCTGCGCCTGCCCATCCTAGCCCGTATTTCCTCCTCATATTCACCAGCTTTGCAAATTGGTGATTCATAAGTGAGTCCAAGGATCCGCTTAGACTAAACTTGTCAAAACGATCAGGTACATCTTCCTCCTCTTCCTCTATCTCTGCTTTCGTAGCAGGATTAGGATCGGTGTCCGAATCTTCCTCGTCCATTTCGAAATCATTCATCATCGCAGCCTCAGCAGCAGCTTTTTCTCTGGCAAGCCTCAATTCATCCTCTGCGTCGTTTGTGATCAAAACGAAGTTCCTGCACGCATCTTTCGCGTGTTCCTTGCTTGGTTTGTGTATTCCACTCAAACCAACATGGAACTTGAGTTTTGTCGCATCCGAATCTGAAGGCGGGTATACTCCCCTGAAGCCAGAGATTAAAAGTACGAGATGCTGCGTTTTCGAAAGAAGCCGACGATCCCATGCGTTTAAAGCTCTTGGGGGGACAGACTCTGCAAGTTTGATGACGGAGAGGGATACACTGATGCAAAAGTCGTCTCCGCCAAATCGAATGAGGCCAGGACGATACCCTCTGGCAACGATCTCGAGGAAATCGTGCTGCAATCGCGTCATTTTCATCAAGTTCTGGGACGTGCTGCTCATGTAAATGTCATCGTCTGATGAGACAGCATAATCTTCGCCTTCCTCGTCTTCGTCGTCATCTTCGAACTCGCTCTCAAGGGAACCTGTGCTCATGGCTTTTGTAATATTTGCAAATACTTTGTCCATGGTTTCTACAAGCGAACAAGAAGGGAGTGAGACGATTCCCTCAATTACTGATTGAATATTCGCGGCCACATGCGAATCCGGCGAGTATGAGAAGCAGTTGTGGGTCTTTGGGTAGTCAGCCGTGTCCGAAAGCATGATATTCACATTCAGAACGTGCTCGCCACTCGATGTGGTGATGATGGCCTCGAAAGTTCCTTCGTCGTCTCCAGCACGGACACCTAATAAAGAGTTCAGTCTCCCTATCTGGAATAATATTCATCGTCGTACTTTTCAATGTAAGTCCATGTGCCACAAATCCCTGCGTGCAAGCCACCTTTAGGTCTTCAAGATCAGCGACGAATCGTTTCCGCCCTTTCAGATTAATGTTCTTAGCTGCTAGAGTGGAGGTAGGAGGCATATTGACCGAGTTTCCTTCTGTCAAAGGCAAAGATATCAAAGAAGTGGTGGGTCAAAACGCGATGTCAATGCCATAATTGACGACAATGAAACGCGACGATACTGCGAAATACAGGTATACATACTTGGATGGTGATGAGTCTTCTGCCGCTTGATATGCTGCGCCTCAGTCTCAGAATCGGAGTCAAGGATCTCAATGAATTCCCTGGAAGACATGCGGTGAAGAGCAAAGCCACTAAAAACAGGAGCCAATTGCTGTTAATTACTGGCGCTTAAAGCAACGTGCCGTTTAATGACTCATACCCACGACCGGCTGCGGCTGAGGCTGAGTCGTTCAAGAAATACTGTTCCAGCTTGCCATTGATTCGTGAATACAAATGATACAAAGTTCATCAAGAAAGGAAGAAAGCCAATACGGCTCCATTTTGTACCATCAACTACCACTTGCCTGCGCAGCAGCGTCGGAATTTCACCTTGGAGTCATGACCACAACTTCAAGAGTACTCTAATCTACTGCTCACAGTCAGAGGTATCGCCGCCGACAATGTCAGCACCAGGCAGCAACCAGCGAAATGTAATGCTCAAGCGAGTTGTACGAGGAATCCATTCTACCTTCACCCCTAAGTTACTGTCATTCGGAGTTGCCTGCGGTAGTCCCTCTCCATCTCCAACGTTAACCTCATCGCCATACGAAACCCAATCTCCCGTTCGTCGTTCAATACCATGTGTCCATTTGTATCGCGCCTCTCCGGAGAGAACGATGATACTATTCGGGGGGAGGTAAAGCTCATGAACATTTGAGTTTGAAAGAAAAACGGAGTCGACAGAGGACGAAGGTGAATCCGATCGCGATTGCCAAGATGCACGCTCGGCAACTTCCTCAACTCTTTCCTCTCGAATTCTCTCAAACCGCATGACACATCCTCCGCACAAACTCACACCGATAATTCCATCTCCAAATCTGCGTAGCAAATCAACATGAGGCGAAATACCTTCGCCTGGTGCGTAGAGATTCAATATCGCTTGTCTCGCTTGCTTTGTCTGTTTTGAATGCGTTTCGATCCGTGAAGTAGAAGTGGCAGAGTGTCCTGAGCGGGGAACCTGTTCTGAACGTCCCGTCCCAGTGTACAAAGCAAACGAGGGGAACAGTAGTTCGTGCGTCTTCGAAGAAAGAAGTGGCGGTCGGATGAGGTCAGATATCTTGTCGAGCAGTGCGAGGAGGGGAGGAGGAAGGCCGGTAGATGTGGGACACCCTGATCCCGAGCCACACGAAACGGCGTCTTCGGTCACGGTCTCCTGGTCTACCGGTGCTCTCTCGAATAGCATAACCTGATTAACCCTCCGCTTGCCATCATCATCATTGAAATATCGGCCCATGCAATAGCCTGCCAATTCCTCAGCCAAATCTTCTGAGAGCCTCACAGAAGGATCGAAAAAGAGTCCGGGAATAGGTGGAGCCGTCCGCAGAGCTATCTGAACTTTTTCGTCCGGATGAAGATGGAGCGGAGGACTCGCAGGAAATGAGGATGGGAATGTAAATGCCTCGTCAAACAACGAGTCAGGCGATAGCGACGAGAACGTATCTACGTCTATATCGTTGGGGGTTTCGGATGCATTGCCCTGAGGTGTATCCAGCGTCGTAGTAAGCGACGTTGGAATTTCAACATGAAATCTCATTCGCTTCCCATGGTGGTTCTCCTCCTTCTGCGAGTTAGACTCGATAATGGATTCTACCAAATCTGGCTTTCGTTTCATTTCGACCCTGGAAGTAGCGGTATTCAATCTTGTAGTCACGTATCACGATTGTTGGTAGCTGAAATGATCCTAGAATAAATCTTTTCTCGTGTCATCTGTATGAGATATCCAGTGCGTGGTACTACACTTACCGTATCAATCAGTTTAACAAGAAGATCAAGTTCGGGTTTCGAGGTGTTGCAAAGATTTCACCTCAGTTGAGTTGAAGCTTCCGGTCCTTGTAGCTTGCTCAGCACAACAAGTGAGTATCTTTGTATCCTTCTGGACTCCCATGTTCTGTGAGTAAAAGTAGCGTGCAAAGAGTGATTCTAACCTGTAAAGCGGAAGCAAAATGGAGGCAAAGTAAGCGGCGGATATACGGACCGACATTATACGTGGCGCACTCAAGCGCCCAAGCCGCTTACCTCTACCAGCCACTCTTAAGACCAATAAGTAACGCCTCTTATATCGATATCCTATGCACCTAAAGGCATGCCCCGGTCCCTCTCCAGAGCTAGCGAGCTTCAATTTTCGATGATCAAAGCTGTCCCATCAATGTCGAGGAACAATCGAGCTAGATGCTTTGCGATGGACCTCTGGTATTCGAGAATCCTCCGAGTCGATTCACATAACTGGAACGAAGTCTCAAAGACTCCGTTGATAGTGTTTCATGAACTTTTGAGCTTTGTCAAAGCTGTGTCTCAACTGTTTGCAAGTATAATGGCAATCCGGACACCTGATCTTTCATCAAGAATCGAGACAGCTTCAATTCTCACTCAAAGTAAAGCCATAAGGGATCCGGATTCTCGTTGCTGATGCTCCCAGAAGAAGGAACAAAGGTCATCAATCTACAACTAATTCAAACTTAGTTCTGCTAGGGCTGCAACTGTGGGCGACTTCGAATTTATCTAACTTGATATATGATCCCAGACGGTGAATGCGTGCATTTTATCTTTCCGTTCGTTTCTCTTCTTTTTCTTTTACCCTCTTTTGTTTCAGACGGCAGGTCGTCTCTCCTCTCGTATCGTGTCGCCATGATCCTAGCCGCAAAAATCATTGTGTTTAACACCATCGAGGCCATCGGATTTGCCGGCGCCTTTGCTATAACTATCACCGCACTCCTTTCTCCTTCTATTCCACGTCTGTCAACTTGGTATCTGGTGCTATGCAGTAGCGGTGTCTATTCACTGTCAATGCTGCTTCTGGCAATAGCTCATGCTCAGTCCGGGGCTGAGCCTAACTCTACCTTGTGTCTTATTCAAGGTGCATTGATCTATTCTGCGGCGATCTGGTGAGTAGTACTGCATTGTGTTCAATCTATCCCTGAGCAATTGGACTAATGGTAAACACATTCAGGCTGATGGGCTCAGTATGTATGTTTGCAGTACAGGTGAAGACAAATAATTGAATCGTCCTATCTACTAACATCTCCACTAGTTCTACTTGACAGTACTTTTTTATTCCAAGCAATATTCCGGGTTGATCCATCGTGAAAGCAAATTGGTAATCTAGATAAACATTGGCATTCAACTCAAAATAATGAAAGACTATCTAGCTTTCTGTTGGGATGGTATCAATTTTTATGTGCGTTACTGTTTCACTGCTTATAGTAAGCTCTTCTAGAAAATTTCTCTGCTTGACTCACTGATTTTTTTGTTCATCTGTCAGTATGGGACTCTTCTGCCACACATTGTTGTGCGTAGTCCTCAGCAGTTCTATTGCCATTTCTCGAGTGAGATAGGGTATGAGAGAACCTCCACCGTTAACCTGATTCTTCAATTTGACCTATACCACTAGAGTCTCTATTGTTGCTGTATTTGGGGTTTTGTTTGCCATCGTCGCTGTTTTCTGTGAATGTATGTATGTTTTCTGTAAATACTTGACCTTCCACTCAGCGATGAACTGCAGATCATACCGGTGTATTGCTTTACCGGCATTGGAACACAGTTGATATTTATCAGCAATCAAACGGCACTTTGTCTATTGGAGTTCTGGCTCGTCTAGCAGGTTTCAGTCTGGTTTCTATACTCTCTGTGTCGTGAGCAATTGGATTTTTACGTCCTTGAAATCAATACTGATACTACGTTTGCAGATCCTGCGCGCTCTTCACATTTCAGTCTGCTTCTAATCAAAGTTTTGAATACATTATTTTATATACGGTGGTCGGTGAGATACGTTGAATTGCTTTGTGAGCCCGACTTTCCTCAAGTCTATTATCCAGTGGCAAATGCCGATGTACCTCTTTTGGGTCTTAATAAGGTCAGGAGTTAGGATTATGCTCATTCTGTTCAAATTTACTGAGTAGAACTTTAGTCTATCATTCGTGCTTGGATGTTCTGGAAGAAGACTGGCACATCTGCAGAACAGTATTCCGGACAAGTCTCAGGTCCTTAAAGAGGCCCAACTTATCTGCAAAACCTGGATATTCGGCTAAGGGTCCGAAAGCAGCTGGGAGCACTTCCCAGCAGTGAAAGCACTCAGAGCATACTGCTCTCAGTGCTTTCAGCACTGGGATCTGCTGGGATCTGCTCTCGGCCCTTAGCTGAATATCCAGGTTTTGCAGATTTGAAGCCGAAGGACAAGGCTATTGTAGGAGTCATTGCGTATATATTTGAGCTTCTAATTTTCTCTCCTCTATGCCCAACCATGGAGGGATGTCTTGTTAACTTGACTCTAAGCTGAGCTTTCATGTTGGGTCTAGTAGTAACACCACTAAATAATGGTTGATATCATTGCAAATACCTACCACATGTGTTATTTGAATGCAGATTCAACGATGAATTGGTCAAGTCAAAAGAAAATTTTATGCAGAAAGTGACTTCGGAACTTCCACACTATGCAGGATTCTATCCAGATGCATGGATGTTATTCCAACCTTTGTTGGCTGATACAAGGATCTCTGAATTATTTTCCAAGTGGGCACATGATGTTTTGGAAGTGATGTACGAAGTTGAAATATTCATTCCAGCTTGAAGCAAGAATTGCCTACATGCATTGTCGAGATAGGTGTAAGACCTGGGTCAGAATTGGTCTTAAGAGTGGGTGTGGTATAAGGGATTTATGTTGTAGCGTGCTAGGAGCAAGCTGGAGCTCAAAGGGAGCTACGGAAACTGCGACCAAGGACAGGAATGACCTAAGGATGGTTTAGGTTGAGAGGAATGACCCTTGAAGAGGTTCTTAGTAGGTCCTGGGAGGTCCCTAAGACATTAACGGTGGGAGGTGGATGTAACGGGAACTAGCAGACGTAAGGGCGTGGCATAGTATGGGTTGTACTTAACTAAGGACATCAATGTAGGATCATTGTAGATCGTAGTTGATGTGGGTTTTGAATAAGAGAGCTCCCGATGGTGTATAAGCCCGGGAAGTGGGGGGTAGTGGTTGGCGTCCTCAAGTGGTGGAGGTGGCAATGGAGAAGTGACACATAGTTCGACGTTACCTAGGGCGAGGTCCCAGAGCTTGTGAAGCAATTGGGGAGCTTGAGGAGGTTCGGGGGAGGTTGGTTCACCAAACCATATACATTGGGGAAGCTTTAGTATTGGTTGAGGGAGCTCGAAGACTCACTCAGGTTGCTTAGACGTGAAGTAAAAGCATGTATTAGATCGTATAGACAGTCGTGGAGATGAGAGACAAGAGTAGGGAAACAGAGGTAGAGAAACAGAGAGTAAAGAGAATTCCGTATGGTTAGCAGGTACAAAGGGACAGGGACTGGACCTATGTAAAAGGGTGTGTATTCAAAATATACCAAGCTGGGGATGTTTGTGTTACAAGGGTACTTATATAGGTACAGGAAATGAACAAGAGAACATTAGGAGTCTTGACTGTTGAATCAGCTGTAATCTAGATTCACATGTCTGTCAGATGGGGAGGCGTGTTGATGGAGGTCTCGGGTGTGTTGAGGGAGGTTCCGCCGAGTTGTGAAGGTTGTGATAGGGGGAGGTGATGGTTCCATGAAAAGATGTACCTTCTTGGGGAGGTACGGAGATGGTCCCGAGGCTAAGGATGAGGGACTTGTGTGATCTACAGCCGTGAAGCTGGTATTAGGCTGGCCTGGTTGTGGTCAATGCATGACAATAGGGAAGACCGTGCACTGCTTATGAGGTTTTTTCCTGCTTTTTCCTCATCAAAAGTGAGAGTGGCATAATTGCCCCCCCACAGTAGACATGTGTGTTCCATTACTGTAAACTAACTAGTAGAGGTTGTACAATATGGTAAACTGGTCATTCAGGAATCAGATCTAGCCAGTATAATTTAACCATTCTATCCTATCCTATCCTACTCACTACCTATATATGTCTGTAGTCTTCAGGTATCAAATATATCCAATAAGATAAGTAGCTAAAAGACTGTACTAAATCGGACTTACTTCTGATAATATGAAGTAAGTCTCCTGTTTTAGTAATTCTGAGTTGAGGTTTGGCTGGGGCTTGGCCCTGCACTCCCACCCATAGATGGAGAGGCCTGAGCATCCCAGACAGAGCCGTAGCTCCTTCTCGGGTCTCGACATTTATGGAGGGGCTGAATCACCCAAATAGAGTGGAGGCTCGTAGTGTGTCAAAAGTCTATTTCTGTATCGGTACCTGCTATACATGCTTCAATGAACTTATTTGATATCTTATTTACTTTGTGGAATGAGTCAACTTTATCGCGAAGTGTATTCCACTGTGACTCTTCATAGGCTTTTGTTATATGCTGTGGGATTATGCTCTCTAGTTTTCTCCAGTAGAGTAGGAAGGCTAGTGAAGTCCATCCCCCAGTAGCTGCTACAATTTCTGGTGGGACCCCTGCCAGAAGGAGCCATACTGCACCTCCAATTCTGAAGCTGTGACCGAAGACAATTTTGAGCTCGGCGCGATTCCAGATGTCAAAACAGAAGTCAAGGAATACTTTCTTCACCATGTGATGTGGTTTTCCATTCTTGTCAATATAGCCAAATAGCGAGAAATCCCCTGGTACATCTGCATTCTTTGCTTGGTGTCTTTGGAGGGCTTTGGATGGGCACATAAACTCCATGTTGTCACCCAGGGGGCTGGTGGCAACTACGGAGGCACCTTCTTCTTTCGTAGTCTTTGTCCATGGGATGCGGAAGTGGATCGAAGTGGGGTTGGAATTGAAAGTAATATTGTTGGCATCTCGGGTGATGTGGAATTTTGGATCAAAAGTGTTCTGCGATGGGATGGTTAGTTCTCCCAGTCGTCGACATGCAAGGAATGTGGTGCAGGCAAGAGCCCAGACAGCGCAGTGGAAGTGGATTGAGAAGTCAAGTGCTTTATGTAAGGCTCTCATATGTTCAATGGTAATGGGGTGTCATGGAGGTTGTTTGTGATGTGATCCTTCGATATTTGCTCCGCATTGGGCTTGTCGGATTCTGCGTGAGTCTGCTGGCCAAGGAGCTCCCATTGTCTCATGCCAGAGTCTGAGGCCAGATAACCAATTTGAGATAGATTTTCCCAATACTTTCCCTGCGTAGTGTCCGATGAAGCCGATAATGAGTCTGTCTGATGCTGGCATGCGGTCATCCTCGCTGATACCCATCAGGTCTCCAAATTGGTTGTAACAAAGTAGTCCAGCTGCATACACTTCTTTGGTAGACTTTACTGTACCTTTTGCCATGACCTGTTCACCTAATTCGATGACTTTTGCTGGCAGGGAGTTCAATTCCTCTAATCTTTTCTGTATTGAATATGGGGTGTTCCAGGTGTGAATCCGATCTGCGGCTCGTACATTCGGTCATAGTGGGTTTGGGGTGATTTCACATCCTTTCTTGGGTTTTTGGTTAGTGAGTTTGGAAGGGAGTTGTTTCGGTTGTTGTGATTGTTGTGGACTCGAGGTGGTGGGTGTTACGAAAGGGTCAGAGAAAGGATTGTGAATTGATGGTTTATTATTATTATTGTATTTACGTGGGGTCAGTATCAATTGTGTAGCAAACAGGTCATCAAGAAAGGTATGAGAAATAATTTGAGAACTTGAGGCGCGCAGAGCAACAGTTCTCGCGCCAGAGCTGACTGGCACTGGTATTCTGTCAAAAGGGCTAAACATAAGTAATAACACTGCTGAGCTCATCTGGGAGCTGGAATAAAAGAGGAAGTTTCTTATCCTCCGGTCCCAATATTCTGCGCGAAATTGGATCAGCCGGGTTCAAAGTGGATTTGACGTATTTGGGTTCAGTTTGTATAAAGAGTGGACCTAAAACACCGCATGTACAGCGCACGGACATGTTGACCCAGTAGTTGGGGCTGCATGCCTTTTTCATGGCGCCAATAGTGCCTTGGTTGTCTGAGTGGATGAGAATATATATATTGTGGAATCCTTTGGCTTCGAGGATGTATATGAGTAATTCAATAGCAACTGTTTCCAGCCAGCAGATGTCTCGACCTGGTATTTTCCAATCGTTTGCCAAGTGGAATGCTATCCAGAGTTCTCCGAATAGTATACCGATCCCCCAATCTGTGGATGCATTGACAAAGATGCCAAGGTCTAGAAGTGGTCCTTTCGGTCATAGTTCGCGGTAGAAGTCCGGTATCAGGAGGATGTTGTGCCACCAGCTTATTTCGGTGAGGACGCTGCTGGGGGGGTATTGGCCCTCATATTCCTCCCGTTCTGTCCGATATGAGGCCATGAAATTCGATATTGGAGGGAGGTGGGATTTTCCCTCGGCGTATATGAATGCAATGTGTGTTAAGATCATGTACACCATGTAACTGTGCCAGAGGTCACAGGTGTCTAAGAGCGGAAGGTTGAGTGGGACAGTGGTGAAGTTATTAACAACACTGCCGTTACGCCGCTAGTCCCCGGAGATCGAGAGTGTAGAAGGGAGGAGCTAGTAGCAGCCAAGTCGGAGCGGCGGTAACGCCAGTGACGAGGAGCGAACCAGAGAATGTCTAATTTCTAAGGTTATAGTAGAGAGTACTTCAAGGCGATGAGCCTGAAGACTTAGAGGAGCACAGAGTTAAGGAGGGAATCTAAGTCGATAATTAAACTGATGAACTACCATAGCGTACAGGCAGTATTTATATCTACCGAGCGGCGTATTGGTGCGGAGCGCCAGACTAACTACTAGGAGCTATATGTGTAGTACCTGCAGGGTAAAGTAAAAGACAATAAGGAGAGACTAGAATGAAAGGGTATGTGTAGCGAGAAAGAACAATAAGGAAGAGATTACAATAAACAGTGGATCTTCGGAGTACCGAGCGGCAATATGGAGGCCCGAGGCATGGGCTTGACAATGTGACAGAGTGTTCTGTGGATTGATTTGACTCTGATGAGAGGGGCTTTGCATCTGTGAAATTTGTCCGAGAATTGGTGCACCTGATTGAGATATTTGAAGTACTTTTCATTGGGTAGACTGACCCGTTTTAGAGGAAGGTTCCAGCGGAAGCCAGTGTAAGTGGTTTTGAACGTGAACTCCGGATCTCCTTTGATATTGGCTGGGTGGAAAGGGTCATTGAGCGAAGCAATAGACTTCAGCATGCTGGCGCGATCATAGTCGTAGTTGCCTAATGAGTTGGGTGAGCGGATGGCGAGAAGGTCGTCTTCGTATTTTGGTATTGGTCTGATTTCTTTTTTTACGCCATATATCAATTACTGCACCTGATACCATACCTGCACTGCTACTTGCTGATGCTGCCCCGAAGCAATAGCAGTGGTCTATCCAGAAGCCACCATTGGGATCTTGCGCTACCAGGAACAGTTTGTGGTGGGGAATGAGTGGTATCGTCCTATGGAATTTCGCAATGTCGATTGTGCATGCTTGTGTTCCCGGAGGCGCCAATGAGATCTGCGATGTTTAGGTTGGAATCAGAATTTTATTATATGGAATCATTTATATGGAATAATGTATATGAGGGAATATTTTGAATGATTTGTGGAATATGTGGAATGAATATTGGAATATCGGGATGGAATTGGGAAGTGTTAGATGAGAGATATAGAGGAGAATCGGACTTACCAGTTCTGCAACTTTAGAGGCAGTATCAAAGGATGTTGGAAATAGGTCTTTTGCAATAAAGGAGTTAACAGACGGGAATCTATTCCCATCTTTGTCTTTACCATCCTTGGAAAGGTGACGGCAGACTCGATATTTTGTTGGTATTCCAGTACCAGCAGATGTTCTTACCTGCAGGTGTGCTAATGAGCCCTTTGACGTTTCGAGCCCAGCAAAATGGTCCATTCTCCATATCGTCATGTCCATTGAGCTTGTGACCGCGGGCGGCACATCCAAGGCAGCAAGGGGCCGCGGTTCTCTCCTTGCTGCCTGTTGGAAAGGGCTTTTGGCTCGTTGAAGATGACGTCGTTTTGGGAGGCAGGGACTGGGTTGGAGGAGGGGCAGAGGAAGATGTTGTGTACTTGGCATCTGAGATGCGTTCCGCGCGGACAAGTGTCCATTCGCGTCCGTATGTGTCACTGTCAAAAGCATATAGCTTGGATTGGTGCTCCTTTCGGAGCTTGACTTCGACCTTGAGCCAGTATGCGAAGAAATCCTCTGAGTCCTGTTGGTTCAGGAAGAATGCGAAGTGTTCGACATACAAGAGGGCTCGAGGGGCCTCCTTTCCCAGGTCTTCATCTCTCAGGCATTCGAACTGGTAGAAGTTCTTCACTGCTTGACTCCATTGAATGAAGTTGAGGTCTTCATCGCGAAATATCCCACCTGTTTCCTTTACTCATTTTGCTATCTCCTTAAGGTCGAGGACATGAGGTTTACCCTCAATGTGCGAGATTTTAGCACGTTTCAACTTGGGAATATGCGTGTTGATGAGGTCAAGGTTTTTGTTGGTGAAGAGGAAGAGAGGGAATATGGGGAACGTGTCGAAGGTTGTAACGCGTGGACCAGCGGATCGAGGTACTAGGGTGACCTTTCCGGGCTTTTGTTTCTTTCTCGCACCTTCTTCGGCCTGTTCTTCTCTGCCTCTTGTCCTACTTTGTCTGTCTCCTTCCTCTTCGTTTCTCTGCCTGAAGAAGTCTAGTGTGTCTGTAGTGAGAAAGTCCTTCAGCCTTTCAAAGGTTGTCGGGTCCTTTCTGACGTTATCGAGGAATATTGTGTCGATAGTTATGAAGGAGGCTATATCTGAGGCATCGTCCATGGAGTTTCCTAGCTGGAATTCGAGGCTCTTTTCCCGTCGCTTCCAATTTTCTTTGTCAATTTTGAAGTTCAGTTTCAGTTTTAAGCCGATGTCCATTTTTGTGAAAAGGGAAGAGATTTCGTCGGTTTTATGCATTTTCCAAACTCTGTTTTCGTGGGGTAGGGAAGGGTAGCTTTGGAATCCTTTCATTGTGGTGAATTTACAAAGTTATAATAACATGTCCGTCAATAAGTGTGTTAAGTTATAACAGTCAGTCAGTCAGTAAGTTGTGGTGAATTTACAAAGGTATAGCTTATTATGCGTGGGGCAATGAGAGACGGAGGTAGAAGAAGTTTAGGTGCCTAATGCGCGCTAGGCGTCTCTCATTCGCCTGCCTTATCTTATCCTAAGATGAGCTCCTTCATGTGCTCATTGCGGATACAGTCTATGTCATGAAGTACGTAGCCCCTATCATTTTCCTTTTCTCACCGTTGACACGCCTAAATTTTGGCTAGACATCTATGCTGTGAATTGTGACATTTTCACGTATAGATCCGTATCAAGAGGACTGTAATTGAGACCCAGATTGACAGTCAAAGTCAATACTGAATCAGTCTAATAAGTTGAAGGGACCATATACCCATACTACCACAAGTTGGTTAGTTTCCCCATCCCGGATACTACCTTCGGATAAAAGTCTACCTGTTTGTCAAGCGGGATTATACCAGACTCGGACTACATCCGAAGGATGACCATTCACGTATGACATACCAAGGGTATTCTTATTGGACCTTACACTGGCAGGAGTTTGGAAGAACTTACTCAAGTGACCATGAGCCAAGGATTGACTCAAAATGACTTTCTAGAACTCAGGAATTATCAAAATGTGTTAGACTCTATTTCCACCCGGCGTATGCACAGTCCATAGGGGCAGGATATTTGCCTCCGTCCACAGGATTACATACGCACTGTACAGTTTATCAACTACCCGCAGGCAATGGACACGGGCTCCCTCAGTTGTTTTCTATCCAACTGAGGTGAGCCCAATGACTATTTACCTGTGTAATACTTACTCATAGTACATGTAGTATTTACCATTCAACAGGTACCGAATAGAGTTGTTTTCTATCCAACTGAGTATTTACCATTCAACAAAATACTCCTTCTAGAACAAGATCATGCATTAATCTAAAAGACTGTGATTTAGTCTAATAGACCAATCAGGTTGCATGATTGAGGAAAATGTCTAGAAGAATGATCGAAGTACTGCGAGGCTCCGAAGACATATCAAATGAATGTCAAAGAGTCCTGACGTAGAAAATAATGAAGAATGCAATTAAATGAATACTATGCGTAACTCCCTTGATAGAGTATAGGCACAATGGGTGTCTGTTGAAAGAGAGAAGCAATTAGTTTAATCCAGATGAATCAGATTGATAGAATTAGAATCAAGGAGAGCTGATTTGCCTCCAGTCGAGGTGACAAACGATCGAAGTAAGTGTTGAACAGCAGTGACAGCTGAACACCACTCGAGTCATTCTCCAAAAACAATTAAATTAAATGAACATCGAAATACCTACCTATGTTTGGAGGTATACTAGAATCTTGGAACCATTATGGACCAAATAAGGACATGAAGATTCAAATTAAATGGTATCTGACCGATTGTAGAAGTTTCTTTGCAGTTCCGAACGTTTATACTATTAAATTAATTGTATTATGCGACTCGATATTCTGTATGTATAACTAGCGATCCGATGTATCTGGAATACAAGTGATTTTGGGACGACGTTGCAGTGCTAATCCGTAAAAAGGAAAGACACACTCCCGCCAGACTGGAACCTCTTCGCTAGCAGCCATTCGGACCCGGCACTTGTGAGTATAGGAACATTGTGTTCTGCTCCTTGTGACTGCGAGAAGTATATCCAGTTGTTGGGTATTCTTCGAACTTAGGATCAGTTGTTGGTCTTAAGGGCAAATCACGCTGTGTGGTTGTGCCAGCACATAGTTCTAGCCCTCTGTAGGGGTCTGTGTGTTTCGGTTTTAATTTACTTTGATTCAAACCCCAAATTCTGATATACCCATATCAATACAATCAAAGCACAAATTGTGCTGAATCTACCTTAATCAAAGGAATATATCGAATCCTTAGAACGATTCAAATTGATTAATTGAAGCTTCGTACTTAGCTCTCAAAGCTTTGCGGAACCTTTGCCAACACTACCCCTTCACTGTGGGGATGAGCGAATGTCTTTGCGGTGAAAATGAAGAGAAAATGCAAGGATTTTTACCAAAATTCGTCAAAAATCCTGAGCACGAATTTTTAAACTTTTCGTGTGGCAATTATTGTGAAGCTATCGTGAATTTGGCGGGGGGCCGTGCTTATTTTGAATTATCTTTTCATAATTTTACCATAACATCAGCTCAATTCCTTCAAAATATCTGCTGCCATATTTTTGTACATAACCTCGAGATAAAACCCACATTTTTGCCTCGAGGAAATCGGCTCATCCCTGCAGTGCTTGCTATTAAATAAATTTGATAGCAGTGAACTCGCATATTGTGTATTAGATTGATTGGTTGGAGTGCCCACTAGATTCCTTCCTTTCTCTTTCACACAAAAACGAGGCAAGCTCGTTACCGTTTCGACGCCTTTACTTGTACGATTACATCACCACCAAATCCCATTAATTACTGATTCACCTGACCCCCATCATCAATTACTGATCCACCTGTTACCCTTCTCCTTCTACTGGCTTCCACCACCTTCCTTGTTCCTAAACTGTACAGTATTACATCGTCATTTCTTGCAGATTGGATTATGTATAAATAGCCAAACCCCCACAGCCTGGTCCCTTATCTTGACCTCTCTGTCATTATCTTGGGACCAGGTATGTGTTACTTATTATTACCTATGACTACGATACTCAGTATATCTCTGTCATTATCTTGGGACCAGTCTGCTTCTGCTCCACTTAGTTGCTCCGCATTTACCACTCTGCTCAGTCACTCTGCCTCCCTGCTCCGCTTAGTCACTCCACTGCTGCTGCTTTGTGACAGCTACATTTTAGTGTAAAGAATCCCCCCTTTGAAGGCAGTTGGGAGAAGTTCCATAAAGAATTTGGCCAACAATTTGAATCAATAGACCCAGGTATGGAAGCCTGTAACGCAATCCAATCCCTTAAGCAGGGTAAAGGGCAGATGGTAGCGGAATTTGCTCAGAAATTCCAGGACATTGGAAGTCGGACTGAGATGTCTGACATTGATTTAAAGGAACGCTTCTACTCCACCCTACTTCCAGAGATATGTCAGAATCTGATCACAGTAAACATTGGTCAAGGAGCTGCTTGAACCCTAAAGGAGGCCATCACATGAGCTGTATCAGTGGATGTCTACTTACATGACCCCACCCTGACAAAACCTCAGACCTACCTGTGGAGAGCCAAATGGCTCAACTGCTCGCCGACAACCGGCAGACTTGGGAGGGCCAGGTAAGGGCCAATACTTACCATCACCACATCAACTGGAAGTTAGGCTGGTTGATGATGGATGCCACTAGGCGGAGGAAATCACCCCCCGAGATGCCAAAGGCCGGACCATTGGAATTGCTGAGGAAGAGAAAAAGGGTTGTGGATAGCAATGAGGAGGAAGAAGAAGAGGAGAGGCAAGGGAGTGGAGAGGAAGAAGAAGAGCAGGGATGTGGAGGAAAAGAAGAGGAGGCAAGGTCAGAGAAAGGGAAGGAGAGGGAGGAGTAGTGTAGTGTAATGGACATTGATCCTTGGACCTTCAGTCCTCTTCTTGTAGCTAACTGTCATATGCATGGAATTTACCCCATACGCTTCCCGGCCCGGCCCGGAGCAGCCGGACTTCGGATTAATAACCTTGTGACCTACATTCCATTTATTTATTATTCCGAGCTTTCATCGAGACCTTGTGACTGTATTTGGGATGTATATAAGCTAGCATACTTTGTACGTTGTAGTCAAGCTTGAAATCAAGTGTACCACCTTATCCCACTCTTTAATATCTCCTTTACCTTTACTTCCGAGCTGCTCCGGACTCCCGGATCACAGGAACCCCATCTAGGCTGCTCATCTCGACATCATATCCTTGCCATTATATTCCTGGGGACACCAACAGTGTGTGAAGGGTGTTGCTAATAGCTACAGCAATGTCCCACTCCCAGTGTGTACTACAGGCCAGTACTCAGCTTTGGACCTTGGAGTTATCCCGGGCCATTCCCGGCCTATATCCGACCTCAGAACCTCTATAGTTATTGACCTGTAGGCACGGTCTTGTCACTAACAATTTTCTTGATTTTGTATATATAAAATGTCATTGCTTTTGAGAACTGAAATGAATGGGCCACAGAGTGGCGAAGTGAATAATTAGTTCGAAGTATAAGTAGTTTATGTGTAAGTGAAATATAAGTGAATGAAACAAGTAGTCAGTAATGAAGAAGAGAGTAAACACTCAATTTGCTATCATTGTGTTTACCCTTTTGACGCAATGAAGTAGACTTTGGTGGAGAACAGAATTTCAGGGAAAGGAGAAAATGTTTTGTGATCAAGGTCTAGGCTTGTGAGGGTATCAAACATGGAATGCGGGTACTAGCTTATCAGTAGCAACCCAAGAAAATTCATTGTCCGTACCTTTATAACCGGCCCACCAAATGTAATACCAAAGAGGACAATATTTATACCTTCTGTCCAGCTTGGAATCAAGGATTTCAGCAATGCTGTACTCCTCTTCACCATCAACCTCAATTGGAGGTGGAGGAGATTGAGTTCGGTTTGGGAATGGATTTGGCCTAACTGGCTCCAGCTGTGAGACATGGAAAACCAGGTGAATCCAGCGAAGGTAGTCCGGGAGCTTGAGTTCATAAGACAAAGTACCAGGTCGACTGATGACCCTGAAAGGACCAAGATATTTTTCAGAGAACTTTTCAGTAGGATGAGTAGATTAAATGTGCTTAGCCAGAACAAAAACTTTGGAGCCAATTGGGAACTCTGGATGCGAGATTCTTTTCCTATCAGCATGTTCCTTGTAATGAGACTGAGCTAAAAGGATTTCCTCTCAAAGGAAAATGTGGAGTTCATCAAGGTTGACAACAAAGTCTCTGGCTAGGTCAGACTTCATGTCGACCTTTGGCCAAATGGTAATGTTAGGATGGTATCCTTTGTTTGCAAAGAATGGAGTTATACCAATGGAAGCATTAGGAGCATTATTATAGGTGAATTTGGCAATCGGAAGTAAGTGCGACCAGTCATCTTGTTAGCAATAGATGCTGATGCACTGTTTGAGAGTTTGGTTGACATGCTTGGTCTGTCCATTGGCTTCCGGATGATATCCAGAGGTATAGTGAAGTTCCATGGAGAGTGCTTTGCTGAGAGCCTGGAAAAACACCAAAACAAATTTGCAACCACAATCAGAAGCAACATGATTAGGAACACCATGCTTAGAGAAAACGTGAATAACAAAGAGCTCAGCTAGTTGTTCAGAAGTGATAGTATCAAAAGTTGGAATGAAAATAGCTTGCTTGGAAGATCAATCCATGACAACGAGAATAGCTATGTAAACATTTGACATTGGCAGTTACTCAATGAAGTCCATGGAGATTGAATGCCATAGTTGGACGAACTGGCAGAGGTTTCAACAAGCCATAGGGCCAGTGGCGCCAAGGCTTATTGCGACCACAGATGGTGCAGGAGGTAACGTAGTCACAGACAAAGTCTCTAACCTTGGGCCAGGTGTACTGACAACGTACTGCCTCTAGAGTTTGGTTCTGGCCAAAATGGCCTGAGAGTGGATGATTGTGAAAGTAACGGAGAACTTGAAGGCAAAGGTCGCCATGATTCAGAACATAAATACAGTCGTCAGGGCATAGTAAACCATCACTACCTAAGCTCCAATGCTCATTGGAAGGATCTTTGGCAAGTTCCAAACCAACAATGGAGCTCGGGTCCTTTGGAAGAGTGAGAATAATAGCCTTGTGCAAGGCCTTAATATCCATAACAATAGAGGCTCAGAGCATTGGGCCTTCTAGGAAAGTAGCTCAAAGAGATGTAGTCAGTTGCTCATTAGTGAAGATAGGTGTGAAATTCATGCCCAACCACTAACACAAAATCCAACTGAGCCAACAGGCTACTATGACAGGATAATTGTCAGAGGTGGTTGGGACTATATATACCACATGTATTAAGACCTGTCCGCATGATCTTAACAATAGGGTGGAAGTTGTGAGGGTTAACTTGTGCGTAGCAAATATCCCCCTCTTTGGGATTGTCACAAAGCGGCAGCGGCGGAGTGACTAAGCAGAGCAAGGAGGTGGAGCGACTGAGCAGAGTCGTAAATGCGGAGCAACTAAGCAGAGCAGAAGCGGACTGGTCCCAAGATAATGACAGAGATATATTGAGTATCGTAGTCATAGGTAACAATAAGTAAGCACATACCTGGTCCCAAGATAATGACAGAGAGGTCAAGATAAGGGACCAGGCTGTGAGGGGTTGGCTTTATATACATAATCCGATCTGCGAGAAATGACGATGTAATACTATACAGTTTAGGAACAAGGAAGGTGGCGGAAGCCAGTAGAAGGAGAAGGGTAATAGGTGGATCGGTAATCAATGATGGGGGTCAGGTGGATCAGTAATCGATGGGATTTGACAGTGATGTAATCATACAAGTAAGGGCGTCGAGACGGTGAGAAAAGGAAAATGATAGGGGCTACATACTTCATGACATTACCCCCCTTCTTACGACCATTGCCCTTGATGGTCAGGCTTTTGCTGCTGTGGGGTACTTCTTGTGGAAGGCCCGAACAACCTTCGGAGCACGGCTGAGGTTAGGCGCTGGCTCCCAGGAGTTATGCCCCGCGTCGTAACCTTTCCACTTAACCAGGTATTCCAACCTCTTCCACCAGATCCGACTATCCAGAATTTCCTCTACTTTGTATTCCGGTTCATCTTCATCCTCTAGGTAGACCGGCTCTGGTGGTGTTGGTATTTCGCCATTGATAGTGTTACCTTTCCAGGGGTACAGTTTGTCAATATGGAACACAGGGTGAATGCGGTCGAGGGAGATAGGGAGGTCAAGGCAATAGTCCAGGGGTCCGATCTTCTCCAAGATCCGGTAAGGTCCAAGCTGCCGATCTCCTAGCTTCTCACTGGATAGTTGGAGGTTGATGTCCTCTGCGCTGAGCCAGACAAAATTTCCGACTTTGAACTGGTGAGCTTTCCGTTTTCCTCACTCGTAGCCCTCTTTCTGTTGCCTTTTTCCTAAGTGCAAGGCAGCCCCTGCGTCCTGTCGGGCTTCTCGGAGTATCTGTATGCGGTCATCTACAGCTGGGATTCCACTGCGTTGTCCCACTGGGATGTTGAACAAGGGGAGGTATCCATAGGTTAGCTCGAATGGGGACATGCCTAGTGCAGAGTGGGTTCGCGAATTGATTACAAACTCTGCCATGGGGAGGTGTTCTGCCCAGTCATCCTGCTGACGACCTACGTAGAGTCGAATGTATTTTTCTACTTCTTGGTTGGCGCGTTCGGTTTGTCCATTAGACTGAGGATGATACCCAGATGTGAGGTCTGATTTTATTCCCAGTCTAGCAAGTAGGGATCGCATGAGTTTAGCTGCAAACTGAGGCCCGCGGTCAGACTTGAAGTGGAGAGGGAGCCCATGGAGACGGAAGATTTCCCTGTAGTAGATGTCAGCAACGCCTTCCGCAGTGATGGAGCTAGTACATGGGAGGGCATGAATTTGTTTCCCATAGAGATCCGTGCAAACTAGGACTGCGTTGTATCCTTGGGAATTAGACAATTGCGTTATCAGGTCCACTCCTACCTCTTCCCATAGACCCGAAGGTACGTCTAATGGCTGCGTTACAGCTCGTGGGTGTCATTGGATCTTTTTGCGTGCACACGTCTCGCATCCCTCTACGTATTTCTCCACAAAGGAGCGTAGTGTTGGCCACCAGAAGTGGGTGCTAACTAGATCGAGTGTTCCATGGAGTCTGGGGTGTCCAGCCGTGGGATGGTCATGGCATTGACGCAGTACTTCTGTGCGTAGGTCATCGTCTGCGGGTACATATACTCGTCCTTGGTAATAGACTAGACCGTTGTCCTCCTCCCATTCGGCGATCCCGTTAGCCAAGCGCTGTAGTCCATGCTCTTTGACTGTTTTGAGACCTTCCAGTACCTGTGCTTCCCGCTGTGAGGCTTTCCGGATGCGATCCTCTAAGGGGTTCCGTAGGATAGAGGCTGCAATTTTGGTGAAATGGCTGGGCTTAAGGACCGTCTGCTGTCGATTATCCTCATTGTCTAGTACCTGGTGGGCTGCCATACAAGAGAGAGCATCAGCCTGAGTGTTTGTTCTGCCAGGGCGATGGATCATGTGGAAGTCAAATCGTGAAAGGTATAGAGCCCAACGAGCTTGTCGACGGGTGAGGTCTTGAGCTGTGCGCCAAAACTCGAGGTTGGAATGGTCAGTGATGATGTCGAATGGCTGGGGTAGTCCCTCCAGGAAGTTCCTCCAGTCCTTCAATGCTTCTATGATGGCTAGCATTTCCCGGTCGTAGATCTCATAGTTCCGTTCCGCTGGTTGCATTGAGGCTGATCTAAAAGCGACAGGATGCCATTGGCCATCCTCTTGCTGCTGCATGAGGGCACCGCCGGTAGCAAAGCCTGATGCATCTACCTCGATTCGGGTCGGTCTGTCCGGAGTCCACAGGGCTAAGATGGGTGCGGAAATGAAGGCTTCTCTGAGGGTGTCAAATGCTTTCTGCTGGGTGTCCATCCAAGTAAAGGATATGTCTTTCCGAGTGAGGTCATTCAGGGGCCTGGCTATCCTCGCAAAGTTCCGGATGAAGCGCCGATAGAAGTTAGCAAATCCAAGGAACCCTCGTAGCTCTCGAAGGTTAGTGGGGGCTGGCCAGTCGCGAACTGCAGCTACCTTTACCGGGTCCATTCGCACCTCCCCTTCCGATATAATAAGGCCTAGGTATTCGATCTGTTGTTGTTCAAATCCGCACTGCTCCGGTCGTAGGTACAGGTCATGCTTCTCCAGCCGGGTTAGTACTTCCTGTACCACTTGTCGGTGCTCCTGTGTCATGCCCTGCCCCTAAAAGCTCCCCTGCGCTACCTCCCTAGACATCCCAGAACCACTTACCCGCTCTTCCCCACCTCCTCGATAACCTCCCATGAAGCCCTCATGAACCACAGAACACTCTAACCAACCTCCCGACCAATATAACCTTCATCTGAAGCAACAGTCCCGAGACTCGTGTATGCCGCCGGACAATCCCCTATCAGTTTAGCCTCATGGGTTCCGCACTTCACATCATCCCCATTAGATGCTTGCTTATTACAATGTCTCCTTATCCATTCATCCCACATATATAAGTATCCTCGGTAACATAAACATCCCCAGCTTGGTATATTTTGATCACACACCCTTTACATAGGTCCAGTCCCTGTCCCTTTGTACCTGCTAACCGTACGGAATTCTCTCTACTATCTGTTTCTCTATCTCTGTTTCTCTCTATTCTTGTCTACTGTTTCAACGATCGTCTACACGATCCAATATACGCTTTTACTTCACGTCTAAGCAATCCGAGTGAGTCCCCGAGCTCCCTCGAACGATACTAAAGCTCCCCAACGCCTAACGCCTTGGAGAGCTAACCGTCCAACACCTCCTCGAGCTCCCCCATTGCTCCCTAAGCTACGGGATTTCGATCTAGGTAACGTCGAAGCCGCTCCCTACGTCGAACTACGTACCGCTTCGCCGTTACACCTTCCCACACCCGAGGACGTCCACCCTCGATCCCAGTCCCCAGGAACCTACCCTCCCGGGCGTATATCTTCTCAGGAGCTTAGACCCTCCATACCCAATTCCCATACGACCTATTCAACCCTATATTGACGTTCTAGAGAGTACAACTCCTACCACGCAATACTACTAGGTTCCGTACATCCATCCTCCCTACCTACGCCTTAGGGACCTCTCAGGACCTTACAGGGACCTCCTCCAGGGTCACACCTCTCTGTCTTATCAACCACTAGGTCATTCCTGACTTCAACGGAACGACCTTCTAGTTCCAAGATCGAATCAAAGAAACAAAAGAGCGCCTTATCTCGTGGAAACACGACACAAGCTCAAAAGTCAAACCAGGCTGCTAGCTCCGCCGTCGTCACGGTGGCAGCTGGTCAACGCCTAATGTCCATCCCAGAACAGTCGTTTGGGGATGAAACCGCTAGCAACATCCGGACCCCAGAGGGACGCCAACCGGAGGTTCAGGGGCCCCCTCCAGTGGAACCTGGGATGGGACCACCACAAAGGAGGTATACCTCCATGGGCAACGCCCAACCTGCCAGTAGTCCTATGGGAGGTTTCGCATACTCCCCTACCTGGGGAACGAGGGGACCTCCCCCTGGACCGGTACCGCAGCTAGACATGGAGTCAGCTTCGAACACGGGTGGAAGAGTCAGCGGTCAAGTAGCCGCTATCGAAAGGATACAAGGGGAGAGTACGGACCCTCTCACAGTATGACAACAGGTGTACGATTCGAACCTCCCCCTGCGAGGGTTAACATCCCGAACTACCAGGCTATCCATATACTTCGGAACGCAAATCTAGCAGCGGCGGCAGCTAAAATCGACGAGGAAAGTAACGAGGATGCTAAAACAATCGCTGCAAAAAATCGTAGACGCAGGAGGTACACCACGGCTCACCTCCTGGCCCCAGTGGAGTCGATGCCTGATCAGGATAGTCCTGTCCGGGTCCGTAGCGGACAGACCATGTACACGTACACGCCCATGAGGCACATGCACCAGCTCCTGGTGAGGAGCGAGGAGTCTGAAGCGATGTTGTGTTCTCAGGAGACCCGACACCGGACGTTACTAGCGGAATCAGACACTCTGATGCTGTCAGAGGAACTTTCTGGATCGCATCTAGAAAGGGCCTTGGAATTCCGTCGTAGACTAGTCGCGGATAATCGGGGCACCTCGTACATGGTTCAGTGCAAACCAGAGAACGCAGGGGAGTTCCCTCTGGAGCATTTTGACCCAAAAAGGCAGCTCCAGGGTTCTGATGGTTGTTTCTGGGGACAGAAACATTCATCGCCCAGGAATAACGAGGTTCCTGAATTTCTTAACCCCGGTAACACGGCTACGAGGAGCCCCCAATTACGCTCGGGGACCTCCCCCACTGTACATGCCTTGGCTCAAAATTCGACTCCTCCCCCCAGAGTTAACCTGCAAACGAAACCAATAACTCCAGTTTCGACGCAACGGTACCAGTTTGGCGAGGTAAGGATGGAGGGCGAGCAGCATTCATCCCGGATCTCCGGACCCGATCTGACAGCTCGGCTGGTCCCCAACCCTGTACACGTTCCTCCAAAGCGAAGCAATCCATCAGTCATACCCTATCAAGGGTTGGTATCGATGCAGTCTCAGGCAGTGGGAGCGGAAAATCAAAGGGGCCCGAACCAACGAAGAATGTTGGCAGCTCATGAGGAGATGGCACCCCCGCAGGAAGCCCCTTTCGGAACTCCCTTTGTAACGGGAGCTCAAACGAACCAACCTGACATGGCTGTCAACTCGACATGCTCTCAAGAGTCGGTAGTAATGATCCAACAACAGGCCCGAGTCATTGAGACGCTTCAGGAGCAGCTCCGTGAAGTAAGGCAAGGGTTCGCAGCAGGAGGAATACCGACTGGTAGGTCGTTTTCCAAAACAGGAAACACGGCGGGATTACTCGGACAAGCGCCCATGGTAACGATAGAGGATACGAGGGGGGGTCCCTCTCCTGTAGTTCCCCAACCCAGAAGTTGGCAAGCTACAGAGCCAATATCCTTTACCAGACGAACTCCTATGGGAGTTAGGGAAGGGAACTTCCAGGAAGGACAAACAGCCCCGTTACCTGCCACTCCGAGTGTGGATAGGAGACGTATTCAGGAATGGGGAGCTCGCGTGCAAAGAGCAGAGCTCGGGGAGTACGTGAGACCGGAGGGAGGAAGGTACGCGAGGGAGGACAGTGGAGCCGCTGTAGGTGGAGGAGGCAGAGGGGGTGTTAACCTCCCTCCTAGAGTACCTCCCCCACACTTCTCGAGCCAATCGAGAGATCGAGAACAACCTCTGAGTCAAGGGGGACGGGCTCAAAGGGGACAGGAAGGAAGGAGCGGGGGAGGGGCACCACCCCCGCCTCCTCCTCCTCCATTCATTCGCTTCAACGAATATGCACCTCTGACCGGGTTTAACGACGAGGCCCTGGTAACATACCTCAAGAAAGGGGTAGCTCCCTGGTTGCCCCTACAGGTTGTTACCGGAAGAGAAGAACCTCGATCCTACGATGAATGGACTCGTATTCACGAAGTTGGACGGAGCCGTACGCGCGCAAGCGGAGAGTCTGAGGAACCTCCACGGCGAGAAAATGCTGCAAGGATGGCTGAGCCGTTTTCCCGGGTTGGAGCTAGCACCCGAAGCTCCTTATAAATCCCCTCTACGTAGGGAACGAGATCCAGCTGACGTCTGGACCTCCAATCCAAAGCCAGCTGTAACAGGGAGGGGGAGGTTCCAGAACAGATCCAACTGGAAAGACGGACGACAAAGGGCCTCCGCAGCGTGGGGAGAAGAGGAAACCTACGATAGCGAAGATCAAGGGGAAAGCGAGGACTGCTGCCACTGCAGGGACGGAGGAGAATGGACTGAAGCGATCCTCCGGGCAGGAATTACGGATACCGGGAGGAAATGGACTTCCGAAGAAAGAGCGGAGAAGTGGAGAAGACGAAGGCAGGAACTCTGCATGCGTTGTGGACGAAAGGAGCCTGGGCAAAGGACTGCCCCAACCCGGAATCACTGGAATGTCCAGTGGAGGAACAAGGGAGCTCTGAGAGAGCTTCCAAGGCTGATTCAACTCGAGGAAAAGGAACGACCAACCAAGGGGGAGGTCGTAAGGATGATTCAACTCGTCCTTTAGAACGGATTCGCGCCGGGATCACAGTGGAGGAACGGGAAGGGATGGACGATCTATGGAACGTTCACATCTTAGACTCACCAAAGGAAGGTGAGCGAGAACTGTTGGACGAAGTGGGAAATGGGCAGGGGGCTTCGAGGTAGATCAGGGCGAACTGCGAAGCCCCGCAACACCTTCGCCTATCACAATAAGAGCTGCACTCGCGGGGAGTCAGCCAGCTCGTCTCACATCCCGATCTTACAACTCCTTCATCATCCTTACACGTTTTCCGTTCTCCGACCTCGATGAAGACAAAGAATACGCCACACTAGTGGATAGTGGAGCAACTAGATGCTTCATAGACAAAACCGTCGCTATGCGACACCCCGAAAATTTGGTTGACCTAACAAACAGCATCCCTTTGGAGCTGTTCGACGGACAACCTACCTCCGCAGGATTGATAACTCAGACCTACACTGACCAGATCAGCTTTGCGGATGGAACAATTCACAAGGTGGAGTTCCTAGTAACTCGATTACACCCCACGGCTCCAATCGTGCTAGGACTGCCGTGGCTACGAACGCACAACCCAGTAATTGACTGGAAGGAACTTTGCCTGACGTTCCAGGACCGAAACGTCAGAATCTCAGCAGCCCTTGCGTCGGAAATTGTCCAACCAGGCGCCGAGGGAGGTACCGAGGAGCTAGGAGGGGGGGTAAACAGCGAGAACATACACGAAGGGACTCTCCAACCACCTCCTGAAGTTCTCCAACAACCTCCAAAAACTCCTCAACAACCTCCCAAAGCTCCTCTTAAAGCTCCAAGGACGAGGGTAGAGCTAGAGGAAGTGAAGGACGAGGAGTACGAGGCGAGACAGCCGGGTCCACACAAATTATTCCCCTCAGAAAAAGATCTAGGGCCAGACGACCCAATCCTGATGGGGATTAACGAATGGCTAGCGTTCGCGAGCGAAAGTCCGGAAGAACAGGTGGAGGGAATCCTTGAGGCTGGACAATCCGCCATGGAGAAAGTAACGCCGCAACCAGCGAAGGATTCAGAGGAGGCCTATCAAAAGTGGAAGAGTAGGGACACGGAACGGTCCTCCTCCTGGCCTGGAGCTAAGCAAAAAGTCCGGTGGAGGAAGAAAAGGAGGGAACATGGACCTTATCCCGACCTCCCCACCTTGGACATCGAAAGCCTGAACATACCCAAGATTCCTTCAAGGTCTGGTCTAACTCCCAAGGGTTCAATAAGACGTAACAACTTCCGAAGAAAGCAGCTCATAGCGGGTACCCATGTGGTGGAACGAAAATCGGATCCCACCATACAAGGGAAACCTATTAGCCTAATAGGAGCAGCCGGAATGGATCGTCTATTGAGGGAGGGAACCCCAGCATACTTCCTTCATATATCGCCCACGATGGAGGAGCCCCCTACCGAGGAAATGCTCCGGGCGAGTGACAGCAACGACCCAGAAGGAGTGCAGCAATCAAAGGGTCCTGAGAGCGGGAAACCTAGTCCAGAACAAGAGGGGGTCGTCAGGGAGCTCGACGAAGAAGCATTGAAGCGTCAGGAGACGGAGGAGTTAAAGAAATCCATCCCCGTCCAATACCAGGACTACTTGGACGTGTTCTCACCCGGTGAAGCAAGGACACTACCTCCGCATCGACCCTACGATATCAAAATCGAAACGGAAGGTGATGCAATACCTCCCATAGGGAAGCTCTACAACATGTCTGAGAAGGAACTGAAATCTCTCAAGGAGTACATCGACGAGATGTTGGGAAAGGGGTTCATACGATCCTCCAGTTCCCCAGCGGGAGCCCCTGTCTTGTTTGCCAAGAAAAAGGATGGTACCCTACGACTCTGCGTTGACTATCGAGCCCTGAACAAGATTACGAAGAAGAATAGGTACCCTCTACCACTGATAGGAACCTTAGTGGATCAACTACGGAAGGCGAAAATCTTCACAAAGATCGACCTCCGCGCAGGATACAACAATGTCAGGGTAGCACAGGGACACGAGTGGAAGACTGCATTCCGAACTCGGTATGGATCATTCGAATACCTGGTAATGCCCTTTGGGCTCACGAATGCTCCCTCCGCGTTCCAATTCTTCATGAATGAGATCTTTCACGATATGGTGGACGTCTGTGTGGTGATTTATCTGGACGACATACTGATTTACTCAGACGACGAGGAGTCCCATGTGGAACACGTCAGGAAGGTCCTGGAACGATTACATCCAATCACCTCCATGCAAAGCCGGAAAAATGCGCGTTCCACGTCGACACTGTCGAGTACTTGGGAGTGATTATATCACCATTGGGAGTATCCATGGATCCAGAGAAAGTTAAGGCGGTATTGGACTGGCCAAGACCAAGGACAGTTAAGGAGCTCCAGGCGTTCCTCGGATTCGCAAACTTCTATAGGAGGTTCATAGACAATTACTCGGGAATCACCAAGGTGTTCACGAAGCTCCTCCGAAAAGATTCAGTGTGGAACTGGACCCCACAGTGTAGTAGTGCCTTCGAATTCTGAAGTCAGTATTCTCCGAAGCCCCGGTTCTGGGACATTACAATCCGGACCTACCCATAATCCTTGAATGCGATGCCTCCGACTTGGCTATAGCAGGGATTCTGTCACAGCTGGATCCTGAAACAGGGGAGATACATCCTATCGCCTTCCATGCACGATCAATGATCTCCGCGGAACTGAACTACGACATCTACGATAAGGAGCTGCTAGCTATCGTAGACTGCTTCAAACAATGGAGGGCATACTGCGAAGGATCCCGACACCAAATCCAAGTGTACTCAGACCATAACAACCTCCAGTACTTCACCACTACAAAGCAACTGACAGCACGACAAGCCCGTTGGGCGGAGCTCCTTTCAGGGGTACGATTTCGTTATCAACTATCGACCAGGGAGGTTGGGAGCGAAGCCGGACGCGCTCACCCGAAGATCAGACGTGTACCCAAAGAAGGGAGCTTCAAGGGACCAGGTCTTAGCAGGTAGGGAAAGAGTACTCATACCTCCGGAACGTCTAAACGCGACCATCCTCATGAACGAAGACCTCCTAGTAAACCGAGTGAGGGAAGCTCCCAAGGATACGAGTGTGATTGAAGCACTGAAAAGGATCGCACGCAACGAGGAGGAATCTCTCGTTTGGGAGGATGGGCTGATAAAGAGGGGAGGTCGTATATATGTCCCAGACATTGGAACGCTACGAAGGGAGGTTCTACAGTCGTACCACGATCATAAGTTGAGAGGACACCCAGGGGAGAAACGCACCAAGAAGCTCGTAAACCAACTGTTCTTCTGGAAAGGGTTGTCCAAGGACGTGAACTACTATGTGCGGAGCTGCCATTCATGTCTGAGAGCGAAAGCCAGCCGATCCAAACCATACGGGAACCTCCGCCCACTGCCAATCGGTCAACAACCCTGGTCCTCAATCTCCCTTGACCATATCACCCAGCTCCCAGTCACAGCAGGTCCGGAGAAGTATGATGCCATCCTAGTAGTAGTCTGTCGACTCACTAAGCAAGCCATATACGTTCCTTGCCATACAACGGATAATGCAGAAGACTTCGCAAACTTATTCGTGACTCATGTGTTCTCAAAACATGGGATGCCTTCCGATATCACGTCCGACCGAGGCTCGTTATTTGTGTCTCAGTTCTGGAGGGAGCTTTGCAGGGTGTTAGGAATCGAAGCTCGTTTATCCACGGCATACCACCCCCAAACGGATGGGCAAACGGAACGTGTAAACCAGTCGGTGGAGGCATACCTCCGGATTTACTGCGCTGACGACCAAGATGACTGGGACCTCCTCCTGCCAATAGCAGAACTCGTTTACAATAACACCCCCAATACTACGACAGGTGTCTCACCCTTTTTTGCTAACAAGGGATACCACCCGAAATTGTCAATCACGCTGGAGCGGGTACAAGGAGCGGAGGTCAACGAGTACGCTTCCAACCTTAAGGAGCTACATACATACCTCCAGGGACGAATTCGGGTAGCTAATGAGGCCTACGCAAAGTACGCGAACCAAAAACGCCAAGACGCCCCGGACTGGAAGGAGGGTGATCACATCTGGTTAAATATGGAGAATGTCAGGACGAGAAGACCGATGAAGAAGTTGGACCACAAGTGGACGGGTCCCTACTCGATCTTGGCAAAAATAGGGAGCCATGCTTACCGATTGGATCTCCCGGGGACCTCCACAAAATTCATAATGTGTTCCACGTCGACAGGTTGAAACCTCACTTCCACGATAAGTTCAAACGACAGACCTCCCCACCTCCCCCGATATTCGTAAAAGGGAAGACAGAACACTTTGTAGAAGACATCCTTGACTCCAAACCCAAAAAGGGATGGCCGGAGGAGGTGGAATACCTCATAAAATGGGAGGGGTACAACGACGAATTCAACTCCTGGGTAGGATGGGAAGGTATGGTGGGCTCGATTGAGCTCCTACGTGCCTGGCACCAACAACACCCAAGGAAACGCCAGCCATCGCATCTACATTGGGCTTTGCTGGAGCGGGAAGCACAGGAAGAGGAGGAGGAGGACCGGGAAGGTAGCAAGGAGCACAGCGATTGAACGAGAACGACAAAGACACGACGGGAACGACAACCCCATGACAATTGACGACTAATTAACGAGAATTTGCATCGTAGGGTTCACGCGACCTGAGTACACGACGATTTCACACTTATTCATTTTTCACACAAGTATAAAGGATGTTTTCATTAATTAACGAAAAGGCAAAACCAAAAAGGAAAAGAGACAAGCCTAGGGGTAGAAAACAAGTACAAGAAGGGATAGGGGGACAAGAATTCAACAGGAAGAACGGGAAGGCGCTACAACGATTCATCCTTAACGATACCCGGGCCCGTCGCCAGGTCGACAACCTCCCTCGTCACAGAAGCCCGACCCACACCAGACTCCTCCGTTTCGTACAACTCATCATCGTCGCCGGTAAGGTCGATGGTTAGGCTGGCAACGGATCCAAAACGGGGGGGCAGAGTGGGGGAAGGAGGGAGAGGCGAAGGGGAGGTCGGTGACTCCTGCTCAGGCAGGAACAGAGGGACCTGGGGAGGGAAACCAATGGAAGAGGTGGGTACCGGAGCAACCGACGCTTCAAGGGACTGCGCGACGACCACCTCCGCCAAAGGTTCAGTAACTGGATCCACCACAGACATGGGAGCTGGGGTATTCGGCCCAGGCAAAGGAGTGTCGGTGATATGATGAAAGTAACGTAGCATCAACTGCTCCCAATCAGCTGTGAGCTGGTCGATACTGGGAAGGGCAGGAACGATATCGTCCCACCTCCCAGCACCGTCACTGTGAGGGAGAGGTGTGGACAGTGCGAACATGCGTCGGTGAAGAGGGGGTTCTAGAGAATCATCGGGAGGAGGTGCGAAGCCCGCATGTTGAGCAGCCGTAAGGAAAGGACGGTCGCTGTCGAACCGGGAGTGTTCCAAGACCATGCGATAGAGGCCCTCGTCTTTGTCAACAGCATTGTTGAAAAACCACTGGATACTGCTCATGGATCGCATATACAGGTCACCGTGGACACCTCGAGCCGCCTGCATGTAATCCAGGGCCAACCGGAAGTTATGCACAACGACGTCAAGGTCATCAGATTCGAGACCACGTCGAAGGAAGGCAACTACTGCCTCGATAATTGCCCCAATGTAACGGTGGTGATGGTGGAGGACAGTCGCGGGGTCCGAACGATAAAGACGATGAGCAAGAGTGGCAACGCGGCGCAGGTCCTCATAAGCCTTGTTAAGATCTCCCTCGAGTTGCGAGAGAGGGGGCAGAACCACCTCGTAATAACCCTCGTCAGGGTACTCCTTGATCATCCTATCGACAAACGCTACACGATCCCGAGCACAATGAACCTCCTCCTGTAACTGCTCCACAAGATGACGTTGACGTGTGGCAAGGAGGTTAGCCTCGTCAACCAAACCCTGTTGGTACAGCAGGGTGGTCATCAAATGCGAGTTTTTACGATTAGCGGTGGAGAGCTTCTCCACAGCGACCTTCTGCTCCCGGGTGGCGTCTTGAAGGTCTTCCTGCAACTTCCGGAAACGCTCCAAGAGGCTCTGGGAAAAGAGTTAAATAAGGAAGGAAAATTAGAGGAAGACGGAAGACTCACTTGACCAGGAGTCCCCGGTAGGGCCTGCTCCAATGCACGGAATTGGTCCAGCACACCACGGTATTCCACTTCTTGTTCGCGGACCTCACGATTGGTAGACCGCAATTGCTCCACCTCCCGTTGTCGAGACTCGAGGGCATGCGAAGTGTCCCGAAGAGCGGAAGTAAGCGAAGAATTCTCCCTCTGCGAGTCAGCAAGCTGGGACTCCAACTCACGAATGCGAGCAACAAGGCGCTGATTTTCAGCACGGTAAGGGTGAGCTGTGAAAGTACGAGGTACCAAAACAGGGCGAGGAGTGGGAGGCATAGGGGAAGAAAGGAGGTCTTGTCCTGCACCCTTTATAGGCGTTCGAGCAAGAGGGGGAGGAACGACTTGTTGAACCAAACCAGAATGTAGTTCTGCCACAGTCGCCAACTGAACCAGATCGCTGGGACCCTGCATCGGCAGGTCCCTGTCGAGTACCCCCATTTGGGAAGAAGAGGCAGGAGGGGGAACAGGAAGGGAAGTAGGAGCTACTGAACGAACAGGGGGAACCACCAACCGAACGCGACGGGGAGGTTCTACATTCACCCCTACTTCAGGGGACTTGCGACGAGAACGCTTCTTGGGCGCATCCGACTGAATCTTTTTGCTGGAGGGACCAGGCACAGGCATAGGGGAACGACCACGCTTGCGTTTGGCTGCGACAGCTGCTTCGTTCTGTTGCAAGGTGAGGAACTCCTGCAACTCTTGCTGGTTGGCTTCAACTGCATCCTGCTCGTCTAACATACACAGCTCAAGAAGGATGGAGGTGGAGGAGGTACGCGCATGAAGCGCAGCGTCGTATTCGCGCCAGGCAGTCAAGGGAATACCCCAAGCCGATTGATGGGCAGGAGTTCCGTGGAGCTCCAAGAACCTTTGACTGTAGGCAAGATCTTGATTACAGCGACGGGCAAAATATTGGTATCGAAGAATCTTCCCCAGACTGCAAGTTTTCTTGGACGAGCAGTTCGTACACCGAGGGGAATTCGGCAAAACCTTACATTTCCCCGGTGTCTTCAAGCAATTGGTACAAGGAGATGCTACCTCCGCTAAAAGAAGCCATAACGGGTCATCCTGACAGTAAGCCGCCAGTGGTTTGCCAGTATTGAAGACCGTTTCGAATAATTGGAGCTGCGGACGAGACGGCAACTCAATCGTAAAAGCTAGCTGGTCGGTCTCGACCTCCCCATCGGATTCAGAAACCGGGGAAGGTACCTTCCCCAAAGCGGTAAAAATGGGTAAAGGAGGAGATGGCGTGCGGGAAGCAGGACGAGCAGGGGTAGAAGACATTGCAGTTATAGGAGTTTCACTAGTAAAACCGAAGTGGTGAAAGAAGGGAAAAGGAAGAATCTGACGGACTTCAACAAGAAAATTTTGGGGACCACGTGAAAGTCAGGTGACTTCCCAGGAAACGCGTCTACCCTTCGCGAGGGCGCGAAGGGGTTACAAGGGGGGGTAATGTCATGCCCTGGCTACAACCAGACCTGCCCCAGTACCAGCTATCACCTCCTATTGACCTCCACACCTCCCAAATACCACCACGCACCTCCCTAACCTACCCAAACGTCCCGACGCTCACCAATACGCATACAACACCCTCCTAATGGCCAGCCCCTTTAAGTACTAAATCTCGATTACCTCCCTCCCTAGATTAGCTGCCTCATGTTCCAGATGTTCTCTTGTTCACTTCCCGTATCTACTTAAGTAGCGCCGCAATGTCCAGAAGCGGCACCTTGGTATATTTTGAACACACACCCTTTACATAGGTCCAGTCCCTGTCCCTTTGTACCTGCTAACCATACGGAATTCTCTCTACTCTCTATTTCTCTATCTCTGTTTCTCTCTATTCTTGTCTACTGTTTCAACGATCGTCTACACGATCCAATATACGCTTTTACTTCACGTCTAAGCAATCCGAGTGAGTCCCCGAGCTCCCTCGAACAATACTAAAGCTCCCCAACGCCTAACGCCTTGGAGAGCTAACCTCCCCAACACCTCCTCGAGCTCCCCCATTGCTCCCTAAGCTACGGGATCTCGATCTAGGTAATGTCAAAGCCGCTTCCTACGTCGAACTACGTACCGCTTCGCCGTTACACCCTCTCACACTCGAGGACATCCACCCTCGATCCCAGTCCCCAGGAACCTATCCTCCCGGGTGTATATCTTCTCAGGAGCTTAGACCCCCCATACCCAATTCCCATACGACCTATTCAATCCTATATTGACGTTCTAGAGAGTACAACTCCTACCACGCGATACTACTAGGTTCCGTACATCTATCCTCCCTACCTACGCCTTAGGGACCTCTCAGGACCTTACAGGGACCTCCTCCAGGGTCACACCTCTCTGTCTTATCAACTACTAGGTCATTCCTGTCCTCGGTCGCGGTTCCCGTAGCTCCCTTCGATCTCCAGCCTGCTCCTAGCACGCTACAACGTAAACTCCTTATATCCGAATCCACCCTAAGACCTATTTCGACCCAGGTCTTACAATTCCCGTCCAATACCAGGACTACCTGGACGTATTCTCAACCGGAGAAGCAAGGGCGCTACCTCCGCACCGACCCTATGATATCAAAATCGAAACGGAAGGGGATGCGATACCTCCTATAGGGAAGCTCTACAACATGTCCGAGAAGGAGCTGAAATCTCTCAAGGAGTACATCGACGAGATGTTGGGGAAGGGGTTCATACGATCCTCTAGTTCCCCTGCGGGAGCCCCTGTCTTGTTTGCCAAGAAAAAGGACGGTACCCTGCGGCTCTGTGTCGACTACCGAGCTCTGAACAAGATCACGAAGAAAAATAGGTACCCCCTTCCACTGATAGGCACCTTAGTGGATCAACTGCGGAAGGCAAAGATTTTTACAAAGATCGACCTCCGTGCAGGATACAACAACGTAAGGGTAGCCCAAGGACATGAGTGGAAGACGGCATTCCGAACTCGGTATGGGTCATTCGAGTACTGTTAAGATCATGCACACCGCGTAACCGTGCCAGAGGTCACACAGTGTCTAAGTGCGGAATACGAATGGGACAGTAGTGAAGTTATTAACAACACCGCCGTACGCCGTAAGTCCCCGGAGGTCGAGAGTATAGAAGAGAGGGGCTAAGTAGCAGCCAAGTCGGAGCGGCGGTATCGCCGGTGACGAGGAGCGAACCAGAGGGCGTATAAGTCCTAAGGTAGAGTAGAGAGTACTTCAAGGCAGTGAGCCTGAAGACTTAGAGGAGCACAGAGTTAAGGAGGGAATCTAAGTCGGAAAGGGAGATCTAAGTTGATAATTAAACTGAGGAACTACAGTAGCGTACAAGCAGTATTTATATCTACGGAGCGGCGCAGCGGTGCGGAGCGCCAGACTAGCTACTAGGAGTTATACGTGTAGTCCTGCAGGGTAAAGTAAAAGACAATAAAGAGGGACTAGAATGAAAGGGTATGTGTAGCGAGAAAGAACAATAAAGAGAAGATTACAATAACCAGTGGATCTTCGGAATACCGAGCGGCGGAATGGGGGCCCGAGGCATGGGCTTGACAAGTACCTGGTAATGCCTTTTGGGCTCACGAATGCCCCTTCCGCATTTCAATTCTTCATGAACAAGATATTTCATGATATGGTAGACATTTGCGTGGTGATTTACTTGGACGACATACTAATCTATTCGGATGACAAAGCATCCCATGTGGAACACGTCAGAAAGGTCCTCGAACGGTTACGGGGAAACCACCTCCATGCAAAGCCAGAGAAATGTGCATTCCACGTTGACACTGTCGAATACTTGGGAGTGATTATCTCGCCACTGGGGGTATCCATGGACCCAGAGAAAGTGAAGGCGGTAATGGACTGGCCAAAACCAAGGACGGTGAAGGAGCTCCAGGCGTTCCTCGGATTCGCAAACTTCTATAGGAGGTTCATAGACAACTACTCGGGAATCACCAAGGTGTTCACAAAGCTCCTCCGGAAAGACTCGGTGTGGAACTGGACGCCACAGTGTAGCAGTGCCTTCGAGCTCTTGAAGTCAGCCTTCTCCGAAGCCCCAGTTTTGGGCCATTACAACCCGGACCTACCGGTAGTCCTCGAATGCGATGCTTCCGACTTGGCTATAGCAGGAATCTTATCACAGCTGGACCCGGAAACAGGGGAGATACACCCTATTGCCTTCCATGCACGATCAATGATCTCCGTGGAACTGAACTACGACATCTACGATAAGGAGCTCCTAGCTATTGTGGATTGCTTCAAACAATGGAGGGCGTACTGCGAAGGATCCCGACACCAGATCCAAGTGTACTCAGACCATAACAACCTCCAGTACTTCTCCACTACGAAGCAACTGACAGCACGACAAGCCCGGTGGGCAGAGCTCCTTTCAGGATACGATTTCGTTATCAACTATCGACCAGGGAGGTTGGGAGCCAAGCCGGATGCGCTCACCCGGAGATCAGACGTGTACCCAAAAAAGGGAGCTCCAAGGAATCAGGTCTTAGCGGGGAGGGAAAGGGTACTCATACCTCCAGAACGGCTGAACGCCACCATTCTCATGAACGAGGACCTACTAGTAAATCGAGTAAGGGAAGCTCCTAAGGATGCGACCATGATTGAAGCACTAAAGAGGATCGCCCGCAGCGAAGAGGAATCTCTCATTTGGGAAGATGGAATGTTAAAGAGGGGGGTCTCATATATGTCCCAGACACTGGAACCCTACGAAGGGAGGTTTTACAATCATATCACGACCATAAACTGAGGGGACACCCGGGGGAAAAATGCACCAAGAAGCTCGTAAATCAGTTGTTCTTCTGGAAAGGGCTGTCCAAGGACGTGAACTACTACGTACGGAGCTGCCACCCATGTCTGAGAGCCAAAGCCAGTCGCTCCAAACCATACGGGAACCTCCGCCCACTGCCAATTGGTCAACGACCCTGGTCATCAATCTCCCTAGACCACATCACCCAGCTCCCAGTCACTGCAGGCCTAGAAAAATACGACGCCATCCTAGTAGTAGTCTGTCGACTCACTAAGCAAGCCATATACGTTCCTTGCCATACGACGGATAATGCAGAAGACTTCGCAAACTTATTCGTGACTCATGTGTTCTCAAAGCATGGGATACCTTCCGATATCACGTCCGACCGAGGCTCCTTATTCGTGTCTCAGTTCTGGAGGGAGCTTTGCAGGGTGTTAGGAATCGAATCTCGTTTATCCATGGCATACCACCCCCAAATAGACGGGCAAACGGAATGTGTAAACCAGTCCGTGGAGGCATACCTTCGGATTTACTGCGCCTACGACCAAGACGACTGGGATCTCCTGCTCCCGATAGCAGAATTCGTTTACAATAACACCCCCAACACCACTACAGGTGTCTCCCCTTTCTTTGCTAACAAGGGATATCACCCGAAGTTGTCAATCACACTGGAATGAGTGCAGGGAGCGGAGGTCAACGAGTACGCCTCAAACCTTAAGGAACTCCATAAGTACCTCCAGGGACGAATCCGAACAGCAAATGAGGTTTTTGCGAAGTATGCAAACCAGAGATGCCAGGAGGCCCCGGACTGGAAGGAGGGTGATCAAGTCTGGCTGAATATGGAGAATGTCAAAACTAGATGCCCTATGAAGAAATTGGATCACAAATGGACAGGACCGTACTCAATACTCTCACAAGTGGGGAGTCATGCCTACCGACTGGACCTCCCTGGAGACCTTCACAGGATCCACAACGTGTTCCACGTCGATAGACTAAAGCCCCACTTCCACAACAAGTTCAAACGACAAAACTCCCTGCCCCCGCCAATTTTTGTAAAAGGAGAATCGGAACATTTCGTGGAGAGCATCCTAGATTCCAAACCCATTAAGGGAAGGACCAAGGAGGTGGAATACCTGGTCAAATGGGAGGGTTACGATGATGACTTCAATTCATGGGTGGAATGGAAAGGCATGGCAGGCTCATTGGAACTCATAAAACAGTGGCATAGGACGCACAATCGGAAGCGAAAACCAAGGCGGGACCAATGGGAGTTACTGGAGAAGCAAGCAAGGGATGACAGGGGGGAAGTAACGGGATCCCCAGAGAGCACAGGAAGCGAGAGAGGGGAGGAAGAAGGAGAGAAGCGGAGGAGCACGAACTAACGAATAACGGACAAAACAAACTGACGAACGGATTATGACTTCTTATTTCTTCTTCCAAAATTTCATTTTTATCTTCATTCATTCACTTAGTGATATAGCGCGCTACTCACAAATCGTATCGGAGGTATAGGAAGAATCATTCCTATTCAAGAGACGGACTACGCGACACTAAGCAAAATACACCAAAGAAAACAGCAAAAAAGTAATAAAAAAGGATAGCAGACTACATTACGGGACTAGATCCCTCGCTTTTGACCGCCACACCACCCTGCACCCTAGCTTCAAATTCCTCATGGGACTCATATAGATCCTCGCCATCATCATCCACCATTGTGAGGTCAATGATGTCGGGAACGATGGGGACAGGGGAGAGCGGAATGGGGGACAAGGGAGAACAAGAAGCAGGGAGGAAAAGGGGGGTCTCCGCACCTCTCTCAGGCAGACCCTTGTTGCCCTCCTCCGCAAGCGTGGTGGCGCTCCGACGAACAGCAACATCCACTCCCCGTCAACCTCCACAATTCCCCTGAGGACATTCCCACTACCCCCCTCCGCTAGAACCGGACTTGCTAAAAGAGAAGGACCACCCCCAACGTCATGAAGCTCCGTCGAGGTAGGGAACAAGTAATGGGGGCCTGGGGTGTCAATCATATCGCGAATATAGTTGGCGACGAGACGCTCCCAGGAGACCATAATGGAGTCCAGAGCAGGAACGGCGGGAAGGTGGTCAGAAGTAGGGGAAGACGAAATCGGGATGGGATGATCGAAGGAGAAGAACCTCCTATGAAGAGGGGGTTCCAAAGAACCAGGACGAGCATCAACATACCCAGCGTGTTGGGCAGCGGTAAGAAAGGCGTCGTGTGAAGGGAAACGCAAATGATTCAGCATCTCCTGGTATAGACCATCGACCCGGTCTGCCACGTTGGAATAGTAGTACAAAAGACTACTCGTCGACCGAAGGTGCAGTTCACCATGGGTGAAACGAGCCTGGGACAAGTAACCCAACACGAAGTCGATGACGGAGGGAAGACGGTCAGGAGTGTGGTGAAGGCCATGGTACAGGAGGAGGGTGATGGCCTCTAGGAGACCTCCTACATACCGGTTATGGTAGTGGAGCAGGTTGGCTGGATCGGATCGGTAGAGTCGGTGAGCGAAAGTGGCCAACCGACGAACTAACGCCTCTGAGGCATCAAGTTTTCGCTGCAACTCTGAAAGGGAGGGCAACTTGACCTTGTACAGACCATCATCTTTGGGGTACTGCCTGATCAAACCCTCGGCAACATGGGCCCTATTCCGATATTGACAAACCAACTCCTCTAACTCCTCCAGACGATCCCGTTGACGCAGTGCACAAGCATTAGCAGCGTCGAGCTCCGCATAAGCATCGGAGGAACAATTGGTAGCATCCTCAACTTGCTTGCGGAGCTCGCCAAGTTCCTGCTTTTGGCGCTTTGCCACCTCCCTGTAGGCATCCACCTCCGAATGGGCGATACGGAAACGAGTCACAAGGTCCTGAAAAGAGAAAAGCGCTCAGATCAGTTAAAAACCGAAGCAAGGGGAGGGGGAAGGAAACATACCTCGGACGGAGGCTCAGGCAATTCAGCTTGGATAGCCCGAAACTGAGACAGAACCTGTTGATATTCTACACGGTCCCTTGCAACCTCCTCCAACGACCGACGACTGGCCTCAAGCTCCTGACTCCTAAGGTCCAACGAAGACGAGGTGTCTCGGAGGAGGGAGGTCAAGGTTGAAACCTGACCACGAGACTGCGCCAGGAGTGCTCGGAGCTCCTCCACCTCGGTCTTCAGACGGTCATTGTCCATCCTTAAAGCGGAGGAGGCTTGGGAACGAGGGTAGGGGCGCAAAGGCTCCCAAGAACGCTGAATAGGCATGATGGTTAACAGATGAAGGGAAGAAGGAGTAAAACCAAGTTACTGACCTGATGAACAGGGGGGGTTTTTATCCTGCTCCGGTAACGAGCTTGCCTCGTTTTTGTGTGAAAGAGAAAGGAAGGAATCTAATGGGCACTCCAACCAACCAATCTAATACACAATATGCGAGTTCACTGCTATCAAATTTATTTAATAGCAAGGGGTAGCGTTGGCAAAGGTTCCGCAAAGCTTTGAGAGCTAAGTACGAAGCTTTGATCAATCAATTTGAATCGTTCTAAGGATTCGATATATTCCTTTGATTAAGGTAGATTCAGCACGATTCGTGCTTTGGTTTGTATTGATTTGGGTATATCAAGAATTGGGGTTTTTGAATCAAAGTAAATTAAAACCGAAACACACAGACCCCTACGGAGGGCTAGAACTATGTGCTGGCACAACCACACAGCGTGATTTGCCCTTAAGACCAACGACTGATCTTAAGTTCGAAGAATACCCAACGACTGGATATACATCTCGCAGTCACAAGGAGCAGAACACGACGTTCCTATACTCACAAGTGCCGGGCCCGAATGGCTGCTAGCGAAGAGGCTTCAGTCTGGCGGGAGTGTGTCTTTCCTTTTTACGGATTAGCACTGCAACGTCGTCCCAAAATCACTTGTATTCCAGATACATCGGATCGCTATTTATACATACAGAATATAGAGTCGCACAGTACAATTAATTTAATACAATAAACATTCGGAACCGCAAGGAAACTTCTACACTCGGTCAGATACCATTTAATTTGAATCTACATGTCCTTATTTGGTCCATAACTGGTTCCAAGATTCAAGTATACCTCCAAACATAGGTAGGTACTTCGTTATTCATTTAATTTAATTGTTTTTGGAGAATGACTCGAGTGGTGTTCAGCTGTCACTGCTGTTCAACACTTACTTCGATCGTTTGTCACCTCGACTGGAGGCAAATCAGCTCTCCTTGATTCTAATTCTATCAATCTGATTCATCTGGATTAAACTAATTGCTTCTCTCTTTCAACAGACACCCATTGTGCCTATACTCTATCAAGGGAGTTACGCATAGTATTCATTTAATTGCATTCTTCATTATTTTCTACGTCAGGACTCTTTGACATTCATTTGATATGTCTTCGGAGCCTCGCAGTACTTCGATCGTTCCTCTAGTCATTTTCCTCAACCATGCAACTTGATTGGTCTATTAGACTAAATCGCAGTCTTTTAGATTAATGCATGATCTTGTTCTAGAAGGAGTATTTGATGATTCCTGAGTTCTAGAAAGTCATTTCGAGTCAATCCTCGGTTCATGGTCACTTGAGTAAGTTCTTCCAAACTTCTGCCAGTGTAAGGTCCAATAAGAATACCCTTGGTATGTCATACGTGAATGGTCATCCTTCGGATGTAGTCCGAGTCTGGTATAATCCTGCTTGACAAACAGGTAGACTGCTATCCGAAGGTAGTATCGGGGATGGGTAAACTAACCAACTTGTGGTAGTGTGGGTATATGGTCCC